>VSMD01076845.1:0-129434 GCA_008750895.1 Mirza zaza | reverse complement strand
TGTTTCTCTGAACATTCTGGGCTGCCTCTACCTGGCTGCTATTTTCTTGATTTTATAGAAAAGCAATTTTACGCTCAGAAAGTCTGCTGTCTAGTTAGAACAATAAGAGAAATCAGAAAATGAGTCATTGTTAGAGCTAGAAGATTCCTTGGGGATTATCCAATTCATTACTTTCTAATCTCCTATTCTGACAAAACATAATAAATAATTTGTGTGTGGGGGGGAAAAAGTATTTTTTTCTTTGTGGTTCAAATTTATTTATTAAACTGTATCACACTTTGATATTAAATTTATTTATCACACTTTGATAAATAAATTTGGGCCACAGAGCATATTATATGGCCCTCTTGAAGATTCGTAGTGAGATTAAAGGCTCTGAGAAGTCCTGCAATAAAGAAAATAGCTTAATTTGATTTAACCTAACATTTCTTAAACTTTTTAAATCTGAATTATTTTTCTTCTTTTTCTATAATAGATATTAGCACTTCACAGGACACTATGCACACTTTGGGAAGCCTTGTCTCCTTTATGGAATGGGAAACCTATGTTGAAATATATTAAGTGATTTGCTCAAAGTCAACACAAAGCCTTGACTTGAAACCAAATTCTCTAACTCCTACTCTATTGTTCTTCCTATAAATTATGACCATATCATGCTTGAGTAAGAGTTGATGATTCTTTCAGATATTATCAATGAAAAACACACAGGCTTCATGGTCATTCTGATCTGTGTTTGGACCCTGGTTCCACCATTTTTCTAGCTTGTGACCATGGCCAGCTAACCCAGCTGGTCTGTCTGGGTCCCCCTCTTCTGTAAAGTCGAGATGACGATCACAGCCTCTCAGGGTTGCTGACAGGATTAGACGAGAGAGTATGTATGAAGATCAAGTCCATGTTCTTATATTTGTTTCCTCAGACTTTTTTTCAGCATGCCAGCTTCTGGGCTCAGTTATCTGTGATTTAAAAAGGCTGAGCATGTTACAGACACCGAGAAGCTCATAATGGTGATTATATGTGTATTTATTGAATGGTGGTTGAAAGAATGAGTGAACATGAGATGGGAGTAATTACCTATGGAAACGCAGAGCTGTGTTGAACTGCTAAATATTCAAGGAATTGGGAGAAAAAATTGAAGGCAGGACAGGCTAGAGGGGGGGGGGCGGGGATGAACTGGAGCGTGGTGGACAGATGCACCTGACGGGACTTGTTTGGGGTCCCAAGCCACCTGCCTTCCCCTCTGCATCCCGGCAACGGAAAGATGCGGTTGAGGTTTCTTTGTAAAATAGGTAGCAGTTTGCTTTTGGAATACGATTTCTTTAAAAAGCAAAATAATGCCAGGCCAATAAAGTGTGTCCTGAGGGGGAAAAGGCGAAAGTCGAGTGAAAGGACAGGATGGTGGAGGGCTTGGCGTTCAGAAGGGCAGGAGGGCCCAGCGGGGCTGATCACGACACCCCGTGACGGCGCAGAGCGTCTGCCTCAGGTAGGCACGTGGAAGGAGAGTGCTGGCGAAGGGAGCCCAACACAGAGCCAGGCCTTCCAGGACTTCTGTCCTTCTCTTCTCTGCAGAAACCTTGCTCCCTCACCAGCCCATCACCCAGCCTCCAGGCTGGCTTGCCTAAACTTTGGAATTTGTACTTTTGCCTGGGAATTTAGTCTGGTGCCCAAACACGAAGCTGGAGCGTTTGTTTACTGCTCGTTCGGAGGGGACACATGCCTCACACTGACTCACCAGTTGTGCTGGTGCTGGACTTGGCTCCTTTCCTGGCTTCAGCCCACGTGCACACCAGTCCGATCCTTCGCTCTGAAATATATCAGGACTAACAGGCGTGCAGGTCCTGGAGGGCCAGTCTCCTTGATTTCTTCCTTGTCTAATTGCTTTCTGATTTTACCCCCTCTACCTCTTCTCCCCGCCAGTTTCTCGGCAGGCACTTTTAGGAGCACAGTCTGTGGGCAATAGTAAATAACCCTTCCTGAGGCCTTGGCTAGTGGCACAGACAGCTTTGCCCGGCGAGGGGACGGCAGCGAGAGCACCAGTCTGCGCCCGGCTGCAGCTGCACTTTGCACAGAGCGCCTCTTCATCTGGCAACCAAGTGCGCGGCGTGCCAGCCCTCGTCTGCCATGCCAGGTGCTGGCTCGTTCTCCGGGACGATGCAAGGATAAGCATGCTGCTGGCACCAAGCGAGTCACAGCTTCTGTAATTTATTTACCTCAAATCAAACAAACCCTGACTTCTGCTTTGAATTTAGACTGTGGTATTTTACAGAAGGGCAGTGTCTCTGCAGAATGGCATTCTGGGGGCTTTGCCTGGGACCCCTGTACGACACGACCCCTGGGGACTTCAGGAGGCCACTTTGGAAAGCAGGTGGCAGGTCCTTAAAAGGTTTAACATAGAGTCGCCATGTGACTCAGCAGTTCCACTCCCAGGTAGACACCCAGGAGGAATGGAAACATTTGTCCGCACAGGGACTTGCTCACGGGTTCACAGCAACATTATGTGCCGTAGCCAAAAAGTAGAAGCACCCCAAATGTCTACCAGCTAATGAGTGGATAGACAAAAGGTGCCGTGTCTATTCAATGGAATACTATTTGGCAATAAAAAAGGAATGGAATGCTGATACATGCATTTTACAATATGGATGAACTTTGAATCATTTATGTTAAGCTAAAGAAGCCAGACAATGGAAGCTCACATACAGTATTATATGATGCCATTCATATGAAATGTCTAGAATAGGCAAGCCTGCAGAGATAGAGGGTACATCAGTGGTTGCCTGGGGCTTCGGGAAGGGAGAATGGGAGTGACTGCTAACGGGTATGGGATTTCTGATTAGAGTGACGACATGTTTTAGAATTAGATAGTGGTGATGACTACACAAAACCACTGAACTATGCATTTTAAAAGGGTGAACTTTATGGTATGGGGGTTATATGTCAATTAAAGCTGTTATTTTAAAAACTGTCCTGCCCATGGTCCCAGCTACTTAGGAGGCTGAGGTGAGAGAATTGCTTGAGCCCTGAAATTCAAGGCCAGCCCAAGCAACATAGTGAGATCCCACCTCAAAAAACAAACAAACAACAAAAAACTGCCCTGAATTGCCATTGCAGCCAAGTCCTTCATGGGCCTATACAGACTAGGGATCAAATGCAAAGAGACGAGAAAGTCCGTCCTGGGAGAAGGGCAGCATTGGTCCTGCCACTGGCAAGGTGCGCCCAGAGGTGGGTTTGGAAGAACAGTGCTCTGGAAGGCACCGCGTGTGTTCTGTGGCATCTGTGATGTTTGTTCAAAATTTGGAAATGTCAGCCGGGCATGGTGGCTCACGCCTATAATCCTAGCACTCTGGGAGGCCGAGGCGGGAGGATCACTCAAGGTCAGGAGTTCAAAACCAGCTTGAGCAAGAGTGAGACCCCATCTCTACTAAAAATAGAAAGAAATTAATTGCCCAACTAAAAATATATATAGAAAAAATTAGCCGGGCACGGTGTTTCGTGCCTGTAGTCCCAGCTACTTAGGAGGCTGAGGCAGGAGGATCGCTTGAGCCCAGCAGTTTGAGGTTGCTGTGAGCTAGGCTGACGTCACAGCACTCACTCTAGCCAGGGCAACAGAGTGAGACTCTGTCTCAAAAAAAAAAACAAAAAGAAAAAAGAAAAAAAAAATTTGGAAATGGCTTGAACATCCTAAGTTCCAACTCCCTCCCTGCAAAAAAGTTCCACTTGGAGCCTGTTAGATTTCATTGGTTAATGAATAAATGTTCATCCTCATACATTTTTAAAACATTTTATCTGGAAATAATTTCAAACTTAAAAATAGTACAAAGACGACCCCCTTATACCCTTCACCCAGATTCACCTGTTATCATTTTATCCCATTCTCTTTGTCACACACTTGCCTGTGCAGTCTGTCACTTTTGCTCTTTTTGTCATCACCTGTGCATGTATGCATGAATATATATGTACACATACATATGATATTTTCCCTGAACGATTTGAGGGTACCTTACAGATATCTCAGCCCTTGATTCCTGCACCTTCTAGTACAGAAGCCACTAGCGACAAGTGACTGATTCAATTAAAATTAAATAAAATTTTACATTCATGGAAAAGAAGCCAGACTCAAAAAAAAAAGTTTTTTTTTTTTTTTTTTTTTACATTCAGTTCCTCAATCACACCAGCCACATTTCCAAGGACTCCGCAGCCACACGCGTGGCTGTATCAGACAACAGGGGCGACGGAACATTTCCAGTGTCACACAGAGCTCTGTTGGATAGCAGCGTTACCACAAAGTCCTTCAGTGTGTGTTCCCTGAGAACAGGGCGCTCTCACACATAAATGCAGCACAACGATCAGCTCCAGAGAATTTAACACCGATACAGTATTTTTTATCTAATCCACAGTTTGTATTCCGATTTTCTCAGTAGACCTGGCGAAGTTCTCATTTCTTTTAGAATGTAGGTCTTGGGTCTTGTTTGTGAGCCCAGAGCCGCTGGTTTGTACTGAGGGAAGTGTGTGGAATAAAGACTGCTAAGTCTTGAGTTGAGGGTGTTCTTTTACCACGGCCTTTCTTTGCACAGACTTGAATCCTTTCTCCAACTCATGTGTGGCTAGCTTGGGTCTGGGGCCCGGAGCCCAGATTGAATTTCCTTAGTTCAGAATCATTCTAATGTCTCTGTCGTTGGTTGGATAACTCAGGGTGCAGCTTCCCCTTCCTCCTGGGCTGGCCCTCGGTCTCTGAGCAGGTGTGGCTGTGCTCTTAAATCAGCAGGAAAGATTTCCTGTGAGTAAACGGAAATTGGCCTCCCCAGTAAGAGCACTGCTTTTTTCTTTTTTCTAATAACTTATCCCAAGTTTTAGCTTGCAACTTAGGAAAGGCTTATCCTGTCCTTCATTTGTTTTCTGTTTTGTGGCTGAGCTGCGATCCTGCAGCTCTGAATCACTTCACGTGGCCCAGGCCCAGGCCGGGGCACCAGGCAGCTTCCTGCCCCCGACTCCTGGCGTAGCAGAGGCCACACGGGCAGGGCGCTGGCTCCCCTGCCGTGCAGGGGAAAGGGACTCCTGGCAATTTTCAACCACAGTTTGGGCAAAAGCTGGGGAAATGAGCAAGTTTGCAGAGTGTTTCTACTCTTAAAGTAACTGGTGTTAGAGATTATGCTCCAGGGGATTCCTGGTGCCTTAATGGGACTTTATGGTTGCAGTAAGTATGGAAAATAGATTCCTGGGTTGCTGACTTCACTTCCGTAGAAGTTCTCTGGCCCCGACCCCTAATAATTCTTAGGATTTTGTGGGTGTAAGCTGGGAAACAAAGAAATCAACAGACTTATTCTTGTATCCTTTCCCATATTTCAATTTGCTCCTCAGAATGGATTCTCATACCTTCTCCCACCTTTTGTTTTGATTCAGCAATTCTTAAAAGAGAAAAATATTTAGCAAGATGAGAGTCGTGGAAGAACTCGGTGGGAATCCTATATGAGCCACATAGTTTGAGTCAAGATGGAAAAGGGAAGTGGATTCACACAGAGAGAGTGGAAATGGAGCTGATAGCTTCATTTTCTGCTTAACTAAAACAGAATGAAAAGGGCTCGGCTGGCAGGGTCAGGACCACAGGCGAGCAGCTGAGAGCTGTGTGGTGCACGACAGCAGCCGGGTTTCTGCCCTCCGCCACCTTTTGAGAACTGATGGAGGACTTTTAACACTGGGCCTGCTCAGCTCCTTCGGAGGAGTAAAGCGAATGCATTTGATGCTAGTTGAAAGAACCAAAGAGCTTCCCTGCATCCAGCCAGCAGAAGGAAAACATAAATTCGGATGTTCCCCATTAATGTCTTCTGTGCAACATGAGGCGCCCCAGTTGGCTAAATTGCTCTGGTTCACCCATGTGGTTCTACAAGGGTTGCTCTGTGTTTTGAGTCTAGGATTGTAGGGCCTCTCCCCCTCAGCTCCTCCACTTCCAGCCTAGAGATTAAGTTTTTATATTCTCTGATACCGTCCTCCCACCTTCAACTTGGGGCTTCGTCACAGGACTCGGGGCTCACAGGACCGACCACTCTGAGAGCTGATTTCATTTCATGTCAGCGCTGGCCTTGGAGATGCACTCACGGAGAATCGGGGCAGGCTGGGGGGCAGGGCAGCTTTGCCAGGGCGTGTGCCCTCTGTGGCATGGTGTCCACGTCCCTCAGGGAAGCACCTCAGCACCCTGGCACTGGTGTGTCCGAGCTCTTTCCGGAAGCAGAGTTGCCGGGCCCCCATGAGCACCCTTGCTCAGGGCGGTGGGGCCACCGCCCAGCAGGGCACACCTTCCCTGCCACTGGAAGCCAGCGAGGGCACCAGAGGGGACTGGCCACCTTCTCATTCTCCTGTCACCTGTGCCCACGACTCCACGTTATCATGGTTCCTCTCCTGCTTTCTCCCTTCCCTCATCAGTGCCGGGGTCTTTGCGTGGTCCCTACAGAGCCACTCATCTTCGTCTGGCCTTGCACCCCGCTGACCCCGCCCTCCCTGCAGGTCCCGACACCTCCACCCTGGGCTGCTGGAGGCCCTTGCCACGCAGTCCATTTTCCCTCTCTCCCCTCTTAGACACCTCCCGCAACTCCTCAGCTGCCTACAGGATAAAATCAAAGATGTCCCACTCCCACTCCAGCCTGTCTTTCAAACCTACTCTCATCCGCCCTGCTGGAGCCCCCAGCTGCAGCCGTAGCTTTGTCCTTCCCGTGTTCCCTTTAGACGGGTTCCGGCCTGTTTTGTGCGGTGCTTTTTATTGCATCTACTGACTACCCCAGGTCCTGTGGGAAGCAGATGGCGAATAAATCCTAGATAGAAATGGGTCCAATCTGCCCCAGACCCTGATGCTCACTGGCCTGTATGCTTCAACTCGCCCCCTCTTCCGTTTGGGGTGCTCTCTGCTGCATAAAGATGGTACCGACCGCCAAGAGTGCTTCCTCCTTCCTCTGAACCCCAAGACATTCGATTGGTGGCAGTTACAACTTCCTTGTGCGGTCAGTTATCTTCTATCATCTCACCCATCTCGTCATGTTGGTCTCCTGAACAGCAGGTGGTCCCTTACTGTGCGACGCCTGTCATCTGCCTGCGGCTCTCGGGGCGGTGCTGGGACATCGTAGGCACTCGCAGGTATTTCTGGATGCCCACCCCAGCCTCTGGAATCCTCAGCAGATTTGGAAATTTGACTTTTATGCATTCAAGGACTATTATGTTCTGATGGGCCGATTCATTCTAATTTCATGAAAGACTGATCAATCTGAATCATCTAAAGACAGTGATAACCCTAGTGTCCAGAGAGGCAAGGCATCTATAGAGGGTGTTTTCTCCTGGGTGAAAAGGTTCCTTCTGGAATCCCAGTAAGAGATCAGAAAGTTGCTTGGTGAGCACAGAATGTAGCAAAAGGTGTGGTGTATTTTTAAGTATACCTGTACATTATGAAAACATTCTCTGCTCAGGATTGTTCTCTTAAAAATTCCTGAATGAGATATCTAGAATGAAATACCTTCCTTCCCACTTAGCAGTGAGAAATCTATGACTCCTGTTTCTAGACTTCGCTAAGACCACTGCCAATTGTCTTTGTAACACCATCCTTTTTATCTTGATATGTTTGGCATATTATAGTCATGACTATATTTATGACAAACTCGACTATAGTTTGTGACTCCAAGTTTGTAGATATCCTCCCTAATTATGAATACGTTTTAGGTTGATCATTTTGGAGTCGCAAATCAGATGGCATTCCGAATCCTGGCTTTATAATTTCCTAGGATCCCTTCTTTTAGGATCTGCAGATCTCTATTTATAAATTAGTACAACATAATACCGCCACTAAGGAAATGATAAATGCTTGTGCTTCAACTCTTGAAGCCACCATCTAAGATGCCGTTTGCGTGAGGGGTCCAGAATAGCATTTGTTGGGCCATTAATGAATCAGTGCTGCCCTGGGTGTGTGAGCAGTGCTATTTTTAAACCCCTTGCTGACTTCAGTGGTAGAGAGGGTACAGAATGTGCCTTGCCAGGCTGGTGAGCTTTCCGTGAGTAATACCGTGGTGTCGTGATGTCAGAGCCGAATACGCTTCACCCGGAGCACAGCCATCACGTCACACGGCACGGGAGGGAAACCGGGCGCAGGGTGCGAAGGGCCCATTTTCCCCAGAGAAGACAGCAACACGGGGCAAAAGCTGTTCTCCCAGGGCGGCGCCTTGGCCTGTGTCCAGCAGGGCCACACTCCTATGGTCAGTTTGCAGGGCCTCTTCCCATTTCAGTCACCAGAAAGTGCTCTGTCTCAGAGCTTCCACACCACACCGGAGGCGTTTGTGGCGGGTGATCCCAGGCCTTCCACTTGTTCGGGAAAGCTGTTAGGCGGTGATCAGTGTGTGCCCGCTGGAAATCGGTCATAGTCGCGACGATCAGGACTGTCCCATCGTTTGACACATTGATCCCCTGAAGCATGCTCATGGGCACAGAAACGATGCTAAAACGTGGAAGAAAGGGATCGAACTGTTTAGAAATTGTAAAGTTGTCTTTAAGAATGTATGCTCTGGTTTTGACGGGTGGGCACGCTGGGCATCACAGCGCAATCACGTGAAACCTCACTCATTTCGACTCAGGGATGGCAGCATTAAGGAAGATTCCAGCACTGGTAAGGACGGGCTACGTCATAATGCAGCAGTAGACAACTCCCACATCTCAGGGGCTTAAAACAACAGAGGTTTGTTTCATACTTTAGCTACGTCTCGGGTCGGCGGGGTCTCTGTTATCCATAATCCTCCTTCAACTCCCAGGCCAAGGAGCCTTGCCCCCCGGATCCTGGCTGGCTACCCTTAACAAGGTAGAGGTGATCGAATAGGTAACCCGGAGACTGGATTGGAAAGCTTTTGCCTAGAAATGAACTTTCTGTGCACTTTTTAGTGTCCAAAGCTAACCATATGGCCAAAACTAACTCTAAGCTACATGGCTTGTGTTACTTGAGTTATAGCAGGCATTTTCAAAGTGAAGGGCAACTTATTAGGATACAGAAGAAAATATTTGAATATGTGTATTTTATCTCATTCTTTTAAATTTTCTATTTTTGTGTTTTTAGTAAACATACTGTATTAGGAAAGTAGAACATATGTAATTTATAAAAAATAAATATCACATATATCAGGAGCAAGTGTTCCTTTTTTTCCTGATTAAGTGCACAATCAAAAAAATCGAGATCATTGTTTATACAATAGACACAAATCCGCGATAAGCATATTATACATAGAAACTGCATCTCAGTTGTGACCAAGGAGAGTGTTTTTGATTAAAAAGTTACATAGCAGGCCGGGTGCAGTGGCTCACGCCTGTAATCCTAGCACTCTGGGAGGCCGAGGCGGGCGAATTGCTCAAGGTCAGGAGTTCGAAACCAGCCTGAGCAACAGTGAGACCCCATCTCTACTAAAAATAGAAAGAAATTATTTGACCAACTAAAATATATAGAAAAAATTAGCCTGGCATGGTGGCGCATACCTGTAGTCCCAGCTACTCGGGAGGCTGAGGCAGGAGGATCAATTGAGCCCAGGAGTTTGAGGTTGCTGTGAGCTAGGCTGACGCCACAGCATGTAGCCCCGGCAACAGAGCGAGACTCTGTCTCAAAAAAAAAAAAAAAAAGTTACATAGCAAAGAAATGCAAAAGTTTTGAAGGTAGATTCTATTCTGTGTTGGCTGAGTCTTGGGGCGCTAGCTGACACTCCTCCCCACAGTTTTCACTAAACACGTGTTTGGAGTTTACCGTGTTATACATATATTAGCTTGTTTAATCTTCACAAGGACCCTATGAGACACGATCACCATCTCCACTTCGGAGTTGGGGGGATCGAGGCACAAAGAGGTTAAGTAACTTGCTGAGCTCATACGGCTAGAAGGGGCAGTGCCGGCATCTGACATAGTTGTAGGGAACCCAGAAACAATCCGACCACTATTAACAGACCTCTGTTAAACTGGAGACTTCCGACGTTGCCAAATGCCGTCTCGCCTGCTATAAAGCGGGACGCAGGAGAGCTATGGGATGTCTTAGCTGTACCCCAGGAGGAAGGCACCCCACTACAAGAACCGGTATCGCCAGAGTGGCATCTCCTCCCACGCGCGGTGCAAGTGGCTCGGCACTGTGGAGCTGTTGGGTAACGCCACCAGGACTGGTTTGATGACGGTGACTCACAGCAGAAAAATGTCCTTGCAACAGACCAAAGAACCCACTTTAATTTGTACAGCTTAGCTGCCAAGGGATCCCTGTACCGACTGGTTTTCATGCCCACAATCACACAGATACCTATTTAAGTATTGTAAATAATACCGCATTGCATTTTTACTGTGCGTGATAGTTTACAAAGCGCATTACAGTGTTACTTTATTGTTCTGAGTGTGCTCCCAGTACAATTTCATTTGCCTTCTGCTTTCTTTCTTGTCTCGTGTCTTTCATTTCTCTTTTCTTTTCCTCTCAGTCTCCCTGCCTACTTTCCCCCCATTCCTCCTGCTTCTCTCCCTTCCTGTTTTCCTGCCCATCCTCTTTTCCTTCACATTGTGAAGGTGGCACCTCCTCTGCCTTTCCCAGAGTGATCTCTAATTGAGTTTAGTCAGATGTCAGTTAAAAGCAATGAGAGGATTGAGAAAATTCTCCAGGGAACCAGAGTTGTAACGTAGAGCTACTGTTGTAAACAGCAGTTGCCATTTAAATCAAGTGAGGAGGAGAGATTATTGTACTCCAAGAGGAGGATGAAATGAATCCCGTATTTGCAGAGAACCCAGGGGAAAGGGTTAGATGCATTTCGCATCACAGGCATCATGGTGTCTGTATAACATCTTTCACAAAGTTTTCCTTGCAGTTAGATAACAGCCTATGGGAGAAACGTTTAAGGAAATACATAAACATGAGTGCAGGAGGCAGCAAACAGGTGTTGCACTGAGAGCAGAACACAGATGGTGGTCCTTTGTCCTGGTTTCTTTGTATAACACAGCAAGAAGTTGAGGTTTAGAAAAAGCAAGTTTGGGGAAATGCCATCCATGACTTGTTAACTGTTGCTGTCACTGGTGAGAACAGATTAAACTTTCATATGCCTTCCTTAGTAATTTTGTTCTTTTGAAGTCGAACTTCAATCGCAACGAACAAATATGTTTGCACAGAGAGAGGAGGTAGCTAGCACCCTGGCAGGAATCGGACCCGGAACGTGGGCGTGACGCTGCAGAGCCCTGTTGCTTTCCACCGAGAGGCCGCAAACACAGGCCACAAGGACGCAAGGGCAACCTGCAATTTGGCCGGCGTGACTTTGCGATTGTTATAAACACTTTACCGTAGCTTGAGTGCGAATGTGTTTTTTCAATGAAATGCATCCTGTATTATATCACAGAGTGTATTAGTTTCCTAGGGCTACTGTAACAAAGTATCCCAAACTGGGTGGCTTAAAATGACACAGGAAGTTGTTGTTCTTTCACAGTTCTGGAAGCTAGGAGTCCAAAATCGAGGTGTCAGCAGGACCCGGTTCCCTCTGAGACTCGAGGTGGAACTCTTCCCTGCCTCTTCCTGGCTTCTGGGGGCTCCCAGCAGCGCTGGGCTCACAGCTGCTTCACTCGAGCCTCTGCCTCTGCTGTCACATGGCCCCTGTCCTGTATCTGTGCCTGTCTTTCCTCTTGTGAGGACACCAGTCATGGTGGATCAGGGCTCACCTCAGTGACCTTATCTTCATTACATCAGCAAAGACCCCATTTGCAAATAAGGTCACATCCACAGGTACGGTGGGCGAGGAGTTCAACATGTCTTTTTGGGGGACACACAGTAATGGAATCTCCACAGAGCAATAGAGTAACACCGAGCAAGAGCGTTCACATAAGTTTTAAGTATAAAAGAGAACGAGCAGTGGCATACCAATAAGAACACCAACATGGGAAAGAGTCGACTGTGATTCTAGTTCTGATTCTGCGTGCGGCAGACATTTCAGAAGTAGAACCCGAGTAAGCTCAAAAAGGCAGCTCAGTTGTAGGCTGGGCAGAGAACGGGTAAGTGTTAGGTAAGTAAAACACATAATTGTACTTGACCAATATGGTACCAGACATTTAAGGATAACTCATTCTTTTTTTGCACAAAAGAGAAAAAGAAAAGCCTACCAGATTTTTAGCCTTGATTTAGACTTTATAAAACATTTCTAAAGGATAGAAAACTTCCATCTGAGACTTACCTAGCACTGCCAGACACACACCTGGCCTTCTCAATACCTGCTCCAGGTCTGGTATACTAATCTCTTGAGGAGGTCGGCGATGATTTTGAACCAGTAGTGAAAGGAGGGGGTTGGGTGTGTCAATGATACAGAGGGGCTGAGAGATTCAGGGAAGATGCTTTTGTAAAGATTTGTGACTCAAACACCTGCAAACTCATAGTGCTAGAACTTTAACAACCATCCTTATTTAGAACATTTCAGGGACAAAGTGAGCAGCCTTCTAGATCTTTGAAAAAAATGTGTACTTAAATGGAAATTCCTTTGGGTTGAAACCAGAAGTTTAGCTGGTTTTGTTTTTATGGTTTGTGGGTGTTTTTGCTTTTTTCATCCTACCAAGTTTGTTTCAAAGGTTAACTTCTTGAGATCCTCAGTTGGAAAGAAAATGCAGGGCTGTAAAATAGAACAGTCTCTGCAGACTTTTGGACTAAAAGCGTGGATGGCCCATGAGGATTAGAGGGCTGTGGACCTGAAGAAGGGACACTTCCTAACCTGGCCTGTTCCACGCCAGCTGCAGCTGAGGTGTCTTCTTGAGTTTACGCAGGTTCTGCTGTAGAAAATGTTTGACCCACTCAGAATCGGAATTGGAAATCTAACTTTGATGTTGTTATTATGCCACAACCAATTCCACCTTAGACCAAAGTGACCACAGTTATTCCTCAATATACAGAGAGATACATTCCTGTAGGGCCTTTTCCAGAAGCACTGCAACATAAACTCATGCAAAACTTAATTTAAAATAAACACTTTGCTTTTACTTGTTTCCATATATAATATTTGACTAATTGAAATGCACTCATAGGTCTTTTAAGGTAAGATATACGGAAAGCACAAAATGAAATGTCTTATCTCCAAGGAGGGAAAAACAAAGAAAGTTCTTCTGGAATATGATGATTATAAATTATACTTTAGTAAAAGGCTTTTGGTTTCCTTAAACCTATTCTTGTGGGTTGAATTTGGCCCCCCCTCCGTACCCTAAATTCATATGTTAAATTCCTAACATCAGAATATGACTTTCTTTGGAGATACAAAGAAAGTCATCTGCTCCAGGCCTCTCTCCTACAAGCCAAGGAGAGAGGCCTGGAGCAGATCCTTCACTCATGGCCCTCAGAAGGAACCAACCCTGCTGACGCCTTGATCTTGGACTTCCAGCTTCCAGAACTATGAGGCAACAGACGTCCGTTGTTGAGGGCGTCTGGTCTGGGTGCTTTCTTAACTGCAGCCCTGGGAAACTCTTATACCTATGTTTACAAGGTGTTGTTTTCAGGTTTTTTTCCTAATAATTAGGATTCTTAATCAATGCACCTCTTGTTTTAAACTTGTTTTCTTTTCATTGATCCCACCAATTTCCTAAAGAAAGAAACTGAAAAGCAGTCTGGGCACAGTGGCTCACGCCTGTAATCCTAGCACTCTGGGAGGCCGAGGCGGGTGGATTGCTCAAGGTCAGGAGGTTGAAACCAGCCTGAGCAAGAGCGAGACCCCATCTCTACTATAAATAGAAAGAAACTAGTTGGCCAACTAAAAATATATAGAAAAAGTTAGCCGAGCATGGTGGTGCACGCCTGTAGTCCCAGCTACTCGGGAGGCTCAGGCAGGAGGATCACTTGAGCCCAGGAGTTTGAGGTTGCTGTGAGCTACGGTGATGCCATGGCACTCTAGCCTGGGCAGCAGAGTGAGACTCTGTCTCAAAAAACAAAACACAAAACTGAAAAGTGGGTTTGTGTCTTATCAGTGTCATTTTTTACGTCTGCAGTCCCCACCCCCGGGCCATTGGCCCACTACCGGTTGGTGGGCTGTTAGGAACCTGGCTGCACATCACCGCCTGGGCTCCGCCTCCCCCTGCCCCACCCCCGACCCCTGTCTGTGGAAAGATTGTCTTCCATGAAACTCCACCACCCTGCAGAGCTACAGCCTCAACCCCCCAACCCTGACTCTGCCCTACCAACAGGGGTGGGTTGAGCCAGTGAAGCTTCATTTTCAGCTTCTCCCCATGGCTCGCATCACAGCCTGACCTCCCCCCTCACCCCCTGTCCATAGAAAAGCCAGTCCCTGGTGCCAGAAAGTTTGGGGACCGCTGCTTTATGTCCCCAGCATTGTATTATTGGATCAGGGATTTTCAGGTTGCTCGTGAGACTCTGCACCATGGCCTGTGGATGATCAATTATGGACTGTGTATACTCACCCATGGCAATGAAAGGCTGCCTGACCCATGGTGGCTCAGGGCTTCTTCCAGGGCAGAATGGCAGTTGGAGCAAGGCGACTGAGGGAAGCTTGCAGCTGGTGTTGTCAAGGTTAGCCACTTTTAGAACAAGAAGTAAGTCTGAACGTGGAGAGGGGCTGATGCTGACAGTCAGCCAGGAGGTAGGTAGACGTGTGGAGAATTCGCAAATGGTAGAAAAAGGATGTTTTCTCCATCAAAGAAACAGCTACGGTAGATTTTGCAGATTCAAGGCAGATGACGGAAAAGATTTTGAAAGTTCTTAATAGAGTCACATTTCTTGGAAAAGCAAGAGGTGTGACAGGTGCGTTTGGTTCTGTTCCCAGGAGACCACCCCCTCTCTCCCCCTCCCCACCCCTGTGGGAAAAGAGGGCTGTTGGCTCATTCCCAGCCAGGCCCCGTTGCTCTTTCTGTTTTCATTCTCCCGGATCAATCCCTTAATTGTGTTTATTATCGTTTTATCCTTGACTTTTCCGTGTGACTCATACTGTCCTCCTCGTACTGTTTGACAATGCCTCTGCCCCCGAGGATTACTTTATTCGCCATCTGCTCCAGTTTCTACACCGTCTCTCTCGGGAGACAGCTTTGCTCACAGGGACTCTGTTTTCATCGAGGTGCCGCTGACAGCCTTCAGGTCCCTGTCTCCAGCCATCACCTCTCGCCCGTTCCCCGACCTGGTTTTTTCCTTGGTACCTATAGAACGTTTCCTCTTTGCTATTACTAATGCCTAAAATGAAATCCAGCCCAAACTGAGCTCTTCTAGCTGACTCGCGGTCAGCAGCACCGTCCTTCTCTCGGCCTCTTTGGGTGCAAACCTTTGATTTCAGTCTTTCCCCCTTTTGATGTCTTGTCCTCCCGTCCCGCTGGTCTTTGTTCGGCAGCACTCTGGGCCGTGTCCCTGTGTCTTTGGCCTCATCCATGAACTAGTTCAGGGTCACTCTGCCCTCTTCCTCTCCTGATTAATCCTGCACAGGCTTAGCCTATCCTATTGATTTCCCTTCTCTTTTCAAGATGGTTTGTCTGCATTCATTCAGCCCAGCAAATAGGAAATACATGCTGATTGTGGAAGACCAGCAGCTCCTGACACTTTAACTTGAGTAAATTAAGCAATTTCTTACCTCAGAGTTTCAGTATGAATAAATAGTTCAACGCAAGGTGTCCTGGCAGCGTTTGTAATTCAGCTTGTTGAAAACTGATCCCATTCTCCCCTCCCCCAAGATAAGCAGCACTTTACCACTAGTGCTCAGTCCTTCTGGGCCCCAGGCACAGCCAGTTCCTCTCTCTCCTTTGCCTACATCCCATCTGTCAGTGTGCTTTACCTTTTTTACCCTGCAAAGTCTTATATTTCTGCTCCTCTGCTCTATTTGCTCAGCAGTCCCTTAGTCCAGACCTTCCTTAGCTCACCTCTGGACTCGTGGCAGCCTTCCTGTTGCCCAGGCGACATGCCCAAGGCCCCCCAGCCCGGCTCTTCTTACTTAAGACCAACGCTCTAGTCACTGTGCCACTCTGCAGCAGATAAGTGACGGTTACCTCTTTACAGAGGTAGATTTATTTTAATACTTTTCCATGGTTATATTTCTCGAATGTCATCATAACCAGAGGATACAGAAATGGCAAATGACTTAGCGTCATTTTTGTAGGTGCCCACTCTTTCACCAGGTGACGTACAGTCAGGTGTGTCCCTGAGTTTCCATCTGTCCTCTCTCACTTGTCGGCTTTCATCTTTCCTCTGGCTGTTACTGTACCTGTCTTCTTGTTTGGTGCTTCTAACCCAAGAACCTAGAGTTCTAAAGAGAAGAGGAAGCTCGGATAACGGCGTGGATTTGGGAGTCAGGCCGACCTCGGTTCAAATCCCAGCCTGCTAGTAGTAGCAAAGTGACTTTGAACAAATTATGTCATCTCCCTAAATTCCATTTAGTCATCTGGAAAAGAGGGAAAATGCACCTTATCTTACAGTCATGGGGAGTGACACCACAGAGAGAGCAAAGGCAATGAGGGCAGTCCCCCTACAACTTGGTGTCACTTGTATGTTAGGTGACGGTAAGAGTGAAGGCTGAAGGAGAAAGTGACAGCTTTCACTTCCTACCAGCTCTTTTGAGCACTTAGAAATTACTTCTAGAAGATTGAAGCTATCAGAAGATGACACTTCTGGATGAGTAGGTGGTTGGTGTTCATAGCATGTATTGGTGGTTATTACTTTAGCATTTGCCACTGTATTAGCACTATGCAAATGCACTTCAGTCGTCTCCATGCAGAGCCAAAGCTTCCCGGGGGCAGCAGCCACCTCCCTGGTTGCTCTCCCACTTGAGGCTTGCTCTAACTGGTGGACTGACTTAATTACACCCTGTTAGCAGGAATCTGGAACACCATCCTTCTGCCTTTCTAAAGATACCCCTATCTTTCTAATTGTAGCTTGAATCTTGGCTTTGCTATAAAACCTTGCCTGACCACAACCCACAGTGATTCCTGCCTCTGAACTCCTATGGCATTTACTTTGGCAAGCTGTTTATGTTGCCTGGAATTGCCGGTTGCCCTTTTTAATTTGCACTGAACTTGGCAACCCCATGAGATTTTAAGCTCCTTTAGGTCAGTAAGAAGGTCTTAGATGTCTTTGTGTTTCCTGTTGTGCCCAACACCAGTCTTTTTTATATAGAGAAACTTTAATGCAGATTTGATGATTGATTTTTTATTTGAGTTTTTTTCTATTTCTTTCAAATATCCAGTGCTGCAATCAGTAGTATTGTTATTGTCATTGCTAACAAAAGAATTCTGTAGAGCATGTGGTTAATCTTAAACTAGGCTCTGGTGGAATATACTATATATTTAACATTACGCAACTAGTGAATAAATACATTTTGATTGAAAACATTATAAAAGCCTTGCAGACATTTAGTATGCACTGTTTTGGAAACATATCATGTAGAAATGGGCTTAACCTGAAATTATCTTTGCATTACTTGTGAAATATGAACTTGGTAAGCAGGATAATTATTAAACTTCTTAGGAATATTGTTTAGTATGTCAATGAAGGAATTTTTCTAATACTTTTCAACTCCCTGAGGCATCAGATCATCATGTTATACAGGGTGTTCAAGGGGAGTCAGATTAGCCCTTTTCTAGGTCTTTAAAAATGTCCATTCAGTTTCATATTTCTAGCATTCAGGTATTTTTGACATTTCATTTGACAGATTATATTCTATAATTTTGTTATATCTTCTGTACATAATATGATATGTAAGATAGATATGGCATTTCATTAAGTATGGGAATCCTTCCTTTGAGTTCTTGATTACAAAAAAAAAAGATCTGTAGCTTCTATCAAATACTCATTATTCAGCTAAAGTATGTGCCCAAAAACTTTTAGGAAGTGAGGAAGTTAGTAACTCTTAAAATAAGGTGTTCACGAGTCCATTCTCTTCAATAATGTAACTGAATTCTGAGTGGTAATCTATTTCACATCTGCCAAACCCAAATTAAACCTTATATACAGATAAGAAATGGTGCCACTGTTTTACTTATAATTCCTTCTCTTGAGCTTTGCTGGAATCCAGTGAAATTGAATTGAATTGAATTTTTTAAAAGCATAGTTGAACCTTTACTCATCCCTGTAGTTTTACCCTCTGCTTTCACCAGAGTCTGATCTTCCAGTAGATAATTTGGGGCTGGCGAAACAAAAAGGAAATGTACTCAGATGTGAAGCAACTTTTTCAGTTCATCTAATTGTGAAATATAAAGTTATTAAGAAACTAAGCAAATAAGTGGGGAAAAATACACCAAAAGAACGAATCCTTTAACAAATGTCATTTAAAAAAAAAAAATTGGGTGAGTTAAGACCTCAAGAACATCATGAAGATTTTTAGATATTCTTTTTATTAGGTCTCTAAGACATTATCTGTAATCCTAGAAAAATGAATTTCTCATTAAACCATTAAGAAAAGAGAGACAAAGAGGCACATAGAATTACCCAGATTCGAACTTCTCGGGTCAGGGTCTGATTTTGCCACTTATCACGAAGCCTAAACCTATTATTTGACTTCCTAGTTTTCAAACTAGGACTTTTGTGAGAATGAAAGTAAGAAGGGTGCTCTTATTAACTGAATCGGCACAAGGGTAATTCGGGTCTCTCCCAGGCACAGCTGGATGTGTGCTTACCCTGTCTGCAAAACATCTGTCCCAGAGCCTGGTATGTACTATGTGCTCATGGTTTTAAAACCAAGAATCAAAAGTGTTTCAAGAATCCCAAGGAATAGGGATTGAAATGAAGTGTGATAGCGTTTTACAGACATAAATGGCGTCTGTAATAAAGACTAGAAGACAAATGTTTTAAAAATAGTATTTTGAAATGCGGACTTATGTACATGCTTTTTAAAAAATGCAAAATGAGCATTTGAATAGAGTAGCCAAAAGAGGGGTCAGAGCCCTCATTGCCTTTAGCATACAGGCCATCAAAATGCACCCTAAGTCTGCGTAACCTGAATTTGTCTGGGGCACAAGGCAGTCTGTCATCTCTAGGGCAATAAGGAATGATTTCTTAAGAACAATGGACTTTAATTCTGCTAACTATAGGCTATGTTTTAACGTCAGTTTTATAGGTGCTCTTTTGTATTTGTCAAATACAATGAAGAGTTTATTCATATAGAGAGTTGTGTGATATAAGTTGTTTTAAATTGTAATAAATTTGTTTTAAAATGGTTTTTACTGATCACTTCTGTAACATCCACATGAGCTCATATCTATAACATTAAATGACATGGAAGGCCCCGGTGCCTACCTGATACACCCTGTGTTTATGACTAAAGCCTGTTTGTGAGACAGAGAGGTACAAAAATAGAAATGCCACCTTTTAGAAGCTTTAGTTCTAGGTTGCGGTGACTTACAGTGCTTTCATAGTGAATGAAAATATGGCCGCCTTGACGGGTTTTAACTTGGGGAGGCTGCTGTGGCTTTTGTGGACAGGTCTGGGTTGTGTGGCTCCTCTAGGGAGCAGGTGCGATTATTGCAGATTTGTCCTGCCGGGATTTCCTGGGTCCTTCATACTGCTTCCCATGGGCTCAAAACCCACCCTCGCAGTTAAGTTGGCCTCCCCGGTCTTTCACCAAGGAGGGGCAAAATCTACTTTCTCTTCCAATAGCCAAATAAGAAGGGCAGAGATGACTTAAAAAGCAATTGGGATTTTGCCATATGATCGAGCTGAAAATGCCCATTAAGCGCCTGCCTTTTCTGAAAATAAAATTGACAAATAAGGGGGGCAATGGGCTCTTGAAGGGTACAGGGGTCAGTACAGAAAGAAATGAGAGGAAACATTTAGCTCTTCCTTAGAGTGGAAAACATAAAGCCTCCCCCCCTCCCTCTTGTCCCCAGCTTTAGGGTCTGAATAAATAGAACGGTGAAATACTGTAGGCTTGACTTCCTGAGAGCTAAACTAATCAGGAGGATTTGTTTCAGAAAAACCCTCTCACGGAGAAATGTTTGGAAATAAGTTTGATTGTTGCCATAAGATTATTGTAAGATTAAGCTACAAAACGACCAGTGGTGTTTTATTCCTTATAAACATATTTTAGGGATTTTAAAAATGATTATTATTGAAGACTTTCTTTAGCTGTATCTTGTTTGAGCATTTTGCTTCTAGGGGCAAAATGGCCCATGCCACAGAACAAAGGTAACGAGGCTGTGTTTGGAATTATATCCACTTCCTGGAACGGTAGCTGTTGACCGTAGAAAGGGGCAGCAGGGGCCACCCCAGGCCTGGCCAGGGTCCGAGGCAGCCGGCCACGGCGAGTGTGTTTCCAGCCACGCAGGCCTCCCCCCAGATCCTGCGTGTCTGTCACCAGAGGCAGCCAGTGATGGTTTCCACAATTTTATGACCCTTGGCTGTCATCCCAATAACAAATAAGTCATAAGCCACCCTCTTCCCCTCTGTAAAATTCCACTTCTACACCCTGGCCTTTCCACCAAGATCTTCTTGAAACAGTGAAACTAGATAATAGAGCTTCACCTCCTTTGTGTACAATCAGCATGTTTCTTGTTGCCATCTCTGACACGCACCCCACCCCAGCCCCGCACGTGAGGATTGAGGAGCAAGCAGCAAACTGAATGTGAAAGGATGAAGGAAGTGTGTGTTTTGCTTTGCCTTTTCAGCAGATAAGTTACTGAAAGCCAAGTAATTGGTCATGTCTATATCGTATACAACATCTAGAACCATATGGATGTTTAATTCATACTGTTAGCTAGAGAATAACCATTTTCTGTGTTGTTGTAGAATTAGGGGGAGGTTGACTTGAACAAAAAGAGCAGTGGGAAGAAACAGGTGAAGTGTGGATTCCGAATAAGCAGGCTAGAATGGTCTTGTCGGGCATAGGATGCAGACAGGCAGGTAGTCCTAGTATTCAAGGAGAGGTTGGAGTTTAGGGTTCAAATATGATGGGGCATCTCCAGCAGATCTGTGGGCTTAGGCCAAAGGTGGGGCTCAGAGCAGGTGTTGGGCATCAGGCCAGAACTGCCCCCAGAAAGGCAGAGCAGGTCCAGGCTGAAGCCTGGATAGAACATGACTGCTGAGCCCAGGACAAGAGCTGCCTGGCGTCTGCCTTGGTTTTTAAAAAGTCTCGGTTTGGGCGGGGAAAGTATTGGCCCATTTTTCTCTAATCTCCAGAGAGAGGCCAGGTTCCATGGGTGTGTGTGACATGATTGTTCTGGGCCAGAGCATTAAGTGATCTGGAGAGCTGGTGGGTTAGAGAGCTCCATCCCATCAACTGAGCATTGACAACGTGTAGTAAACTCGGCTTAATGCTGGGGCAAACTTAAAGCAGTATGAAGATAAACTGTAGCTCTTGCCCCGAGAATATAGCCTATTTATGGAAGCATGACCTAAATGTGTAAATAGCTAAACAGCACAAAGATAAACAATTCAACAGGAGCAGAAATTTTATAAAAACACATTTTGTGGCCAAATGGATGGTACCTGTGGTAAGTGTCACAGGCACAGAGAATGGTCACTGAGGGTTGGAGTGGTCTGAGAAGAGAAGGGTCTGAACTGGCTGGTCTTTGGGTGAGTTGAGAAAGCAGTAAGGCATGCTAGGTGGGGAATGAAACGATGTCAGAGTGTGAGGGTAGGAAGTGTAAGGGACATTCTAGAAACGATGAGTAGACCAGCTTGATTAGAGTTGATTGTTCAGGGAGGTAAATAGTGCAGAAGCTAATGGGGTAGGTAGAATCAAAATACAAAGGTATTGAGTGGTGTCTTCACCTTTATCTCCTAGACACTAAAGAGCCATTGAAAGTTTTTGGACAGAGGAATGACATGTTCAGAGGTGCTTCGGGAAGGTTAATCTAATGGCTGAGTGAACATAGGTAAACTAAAGGGAGATAGAATGCCCAGGTATTCCAGATGTCAGTATTTGCTCTAGTCCTACTAGAAAGTGATAAATGCCTCAACTGTGGAAGTGTCAGCAAGAACAGAAATAAAAGAGTCGAAAGCAAGAGGCGTTTTAGAGACAGGAGACGTTAAGAAGGCTTAGTCCCTTCTTGTCTGTGGAGGTAGAGGAGAATCTTAATAGGTAAATCCACAGTCTCTGAACCAAGTGACTAGAAGAACATGTAATGAACAGAAATGGAGGTATTAGGATGGAAGGTGAGGTGGCTGGGTTTTTAGGAAAAGATAAGGAGTTCAGCTTTGGAAGATAGCCTTTGATGTCGCAGCAGGAGGCAGAAATACATTAAATACAATAAACACGTGGGCGGCGCCTGCCTAGAGATGACAGCTTATGTTGCTTGAGTGCATGATGTCTTCCAGAGAGAACTGAGTCAAAACATTGGAAATGCCAACACTTTAAAGGAGGAAGAGGAAGAGGAACCACCCTAGCAATGTGCGCAATCAGACACGGGAGGAGGAGGTTACAGATTCACATAAGTCTAGATAAGAACATCAAGAAGGAAGTTGTGGTCAGTGGTATCAGATGTTGTTAGAGGTTAAGGAGAACAGGACTGAAAAAGGCCATTGGATTAGGCAATTAGGAAGTCATTTACCTTTAAGAAAAACACAGGCCCTAGTCCATGAATGAGGGGCAGATGGATTAAGACGTGAGCTTTGAAGAAAAGGGGCACGAAGCATTGGTTACAGGTGAGAAGAGGGAAAGAATCACGAGGGGGGATAGGGCTGTGACTCCCCGTGCCTTCCCACTTGGGAGTCTGCGTGCACGTGTCTGTGTGAAGGCAGAAGGAAAAGATGAAGTCATTGATTTGTTTGGCCAATGTTGGTTAAGTACTTACTGAGAACTTGGATCCAACTGACAGGGAGAAATTGGACACTGCAAGAGAGCAGTGGAGGGAGCAGGTTCAAGAGAAAATGGGAGAATACGGATCATGAGAATAGTGGGGACTTTTCAGTGTTGGGGAAGAGAAACACTTCTTTCCCTGAGACTAGAGAGAGGGAACAAAGGATGGAGGATGGACATAGATTCAGGAATGTTTTGAAAGAAGAGAATAAGGGGGAGGAAAGTGAGGCTGAGCTCAGGCTTCTGGACAAAGTGGAAGGTGGGTCACCTACTGAGAGGGGGTGAACCAGGGTGACAGCTGGTGGGCTGAAAAGGGACATATTAAATAACGTCCCTAGTTAACGCTGGGGTTCAGAGAGACCAACACTAGGTTCGGTTAAGCACCAGGGGTGCTTGGCAGAAGCCCCACTTTCCTTGTGCTTCTCTAGGAAATGTTTGTTGACTGCAGCGTACAAGATAGGCGGTGTTTTTTTCTACTTTTATGTTTAGAGACTTAGCTTTCTTCATCACCTTATTATTGTTTTCCCTAATGCATTTTCTGTGAATTTTTGTTTCCAGTATCAGCATAATTACAAATCGTACAACTGTTCCAGAGTCATGGTTTTATAGATTTCTGAGCTTATCTAAATTATGGATGAGATGTTGGTATGTGCGATAATAGTGCTTTCTAGAGAAATGTATTGATATGTGAATTTAGTAGGAGTGAGTGACTAGAGCCCATGAATCGTGCCATACCCACTCCCTTTTAAGGAGACTGGTATAATGTTCTAGCTAGTCTATCTAAATGAAAAACAGCAGACCAACTGTTGACCCACTCAAAGGAATTGATCTAAGGTGACTAAGAAGCCAGGCAGTTACCATAGTTGACTCAGAACCCAGAAGATCACGAGTAGCCCCGTCATGGGGGATCTGTGGGCAGAGGAACCTTGAACCTGTGAGCCTGGCGGGTGTGTTGACAGGGCTGAGCTGACCACATGGGCCAACTAAGTACATGGCAGCTATCAGGGCCGCCTGATATACGATACAGTCTTCGGTTTTAGTACGATGCAACCCAGTGAGAATTGAGGAAGAATCCATTTCTGTCACAAGTAATGTTTATTACAAATAACTGATGAACTAAGTCCCGATAATCTAATTCTGTGTCGGAGTCTTGACTGTGTTCCCAGCTCTGTTCTGCGAGTCTCCCACCGTCTGACGGTGGCAGGTAGAACACTGGGACCCCTCGGTTCCACAACCCAGTAACCAGGACGTGCTTCTGCGTGGAATAGACTTAAAACTTTTCCAGGCTCATTCTGACGTGGGAGGGAAATATTCTGTAGGACCCAAGCCACCGATCAGAACCGAAATGGGTCTGCTGAGTTTGTTCCTGCAAAGGTGACTCAAACATTTATTTTTCCTTTTCCCTTTCTTGTAGGTATGGCCTCACATGTGCAAGTTTTCTCCCCTCACACCCTTCAATCAAGTGCCTTCTGTAGTGTGAAGAAACTGAAAGTAGAGCCGAGTTCCAACTGGGACATGACTGGGTACGGCTCCCACAGCAAAGTGTACAGCCAGAGCAAGAACATACCACCGTCGCAGCCAGCCACCACAACCGTCAGCACCTCCTTGCCAATCCCAAACCCGAGCCTACCTTACGAGCAGACCATCATCTTCCCAGGCAGCACTGGGCACATAGTGGTAACATCAGCCAGCAGCACTTCTGTCACCGGGCAGGTCCTCGGCGGACCACACAACCTAATGCGTCGAAGCACTGTGAGCCTTCTTGACACTTACCAAAAATGCGGACTCAAGCGCAAGAGCGAGGAGATTGAGAACACGAGCAGCGTGCAGATCATCGAGGAGCATCCACCCATGATTCAGAATAATGCAAGCGGGGCCACTGTAGCCACTGCCACCACGTCAACTGCCACCTCCAAAAATAGCGGCTCCAACAGTGAAGGTGACTATCAGCTAGTCCAGCATGAAGTGCTGTGCTCCATGACCAACACGTATGAGGTTCTAGAGTTCCTGGGCCGAGGGACGTTTGGGCAAGTGGTCAAGTGCTGGAAACGGGGCACCAACGAAATTGTGGCCATCAAGATCCTGAAGAACCACCCATCCTATGCCCGGCAGGGTCAGATTGAAGTGAGCATCCTGGCCCGGCTGAGCACAGAGAGTGCCGACGACTATAACTTTGTCCGGGCCTACGAGTGCTTCCAGCACAAGAACCACACGTGCTTGGTCTTTGAGATGTTGGAGCAGAACCTCTATGACTTTCTGAAGCAGAACAAGTTTAGCCCCTTGCCCCTCAAATACATTCGCCCGGTCCTGCAGCAGGTCGCCACAGCCCTGATGAAACTCAAAAGCCTGGGTCTTATCCATGCCGACCTCAAACCGGAGAACATCATGCTGGTCGACCCATCCAGACAGCCATACAGGGTGAAGGTCATCGACTTCGGTTCAGCCAGTCACGTGTCCAAGGCTGTGTGCTCCACCTACTTGCAGTCCAGATACTACAGGTAAGACCGTTTGCACCGACACGCGGCGCTCACTGGGAGTGTGCAGTGTTACTCACTGTGGACAGGTAAAATTAGATACCTGCAGCTGCTGCCCTCAAACGATCTTAATGTAGTTGGGAAATTAGGACATGTGTACCTTGCAGTGACAATTAAGAGCCATATAAGAACAGAGCCAAGTAAGTTTCACAGCATAGACACACTCAGGGTTGGAAGGGCTCCCTTGGAGCGTGGAGCAGAGCAGAGGCTGAGCAGAGGAGTTCGGTCCTTGTGGGTGGGTAGGGTCCAGATGGGCGGAGGAGAGAGGGCTGTGGTGTCCACAGTCACACTGGTGGAAATGTGTGAGGCTCGTGCAGAGACGGGAAGGATACCTGCCTGGCCAGGACAGAACACATGAGTAGCGGGAGGTGTGATTGAAAGGATGGCTTGGGACCAGGTTGTGGGGTGTCTTAAATACTAGACAGAGGAACGTACCCTTGAACCTGGAGCAAGCCCTGGAAACTTTGAACAGGGTACAGGATGGCAGAATGAAAGTGACATTCTGAGACAATTCCTTGTACATCTGTGTGGAAAAGGGCTGGAGGAAGGGAGAGACTGTAGTCTGGGGCTAGTCGGCTTGCTCCAGTGGTGAGACAGCTTCCAGCTTTGGGCCAGGATGGTGGAAGGATTGTGGTGCCCTAGTGGGGAAGCACGAAGTACTCATTCATTCACGTGCTCAGACAGTCAACAAGCAGTCATTGCACTCCCAACACGTGCCAGGCAGAGTGCTAGTGGGTACAGGGGTGTAGACAAGGCCTTTGCCATCTGGAGTCTCTGGCAGTGTTCCTGGGGACCCCAGTGTGCGGTCAGGGTGGGGAACCATTGCTGTCGCAGGGCTGAGAGTGCTGGCTTTGGGGTCAGGAAAATCCAAAGTCGAACCCGATCTCTCTGCTCACTAAGCTGTGTGACCTGGGCCAGTGGCCTTATTTCTCTGTGCCTTCACTTCCTAACCCATAAACTGGAGAAAATCTCTCACCGGCCCCATGGCCTGTTGGGGCGATCTGATGCTGGGTCACAGCTCAGGTGCTTCATGCAGTGGCCAGCCCATGGCCGGTGCATGGGACAGCGTCGACAGAAATGGGAAGCAGGGGTCAGTTTTGTGGAAATAGCGATTGATCATGTCTGAGTTAGTACTGAACAGCCTAGTGAAAATGGAAGTTGGCAAGAAACAAAGTGGAGCCACCATGAGAAGACAGAACACGCACACATGTATGGGGCTGACATGTGGGCCCCCTATCCCAAGACTCGTTTCTGCCTGAGACCTTCTGCCCTGACACTCCCATCATGGGTGTGCCTTCTCCACGCTTCTGTCAAGGCCACAGAGAAGAGGCTGGGAAGTGTGCTAGCGCCACGTGGACACAGCTGACCTGTTGCCCACACCTTGGCCAGCTTCCCCTCTGCTTGGCTTCCCTTGGTTGGTAGCCCCAGCCTGGCTGCCCGCAGAGCTGTCAGAAATCTCCTCACTCTGTGCTTGCCATCCCACCCCTCAGCATGCCGCCTCATGGCCCCCTCCCCTGGCCCTGGGAGAGCCACTCCACACCGGTCCCCAGGTGCCCACTCACCTTCCGCCCTGCCTTCTTCCATCTCCTCTCTCTTCCCCTCGCCCCTCCCTTTAGGAAGTGTTTGGTGAGTTAGAGCGGCAATTTGCTAGCCTCTTCACCCTGCCCTGCCCCAGCGATTCCTTTCCCTCTGAGTTCCCGTGTGCGTGCAGCTCCCATCTCAGGAGTCTCCACTGGCCTCTGCTCTGCTGCCGGGCTCCGCCAGGGATGGATGGATGTACTGCTCGCTGCCTCCTAAGCCGGTGCGGTCTGCTCTCTGTCCCCACCTGCTGCTCTAAAGAAGCGCTCTGCTGGCCTGGAGCCAGGTGTTTCTCATCTGAGCCAATGGAGGGAAGAAGTGAGCCCAGGGCTGGAGTCTGCAGGAGGGTGGGCATGCCCCTGTGTGCAGAGTAGAAGGATGGGGAGTCGGGTACCAGGTACAGACAGCACCTGCTCTCTGCAGAGAGTACCCGGGCGTTCTTTGCAAGCTCTGGTGGCGCCATCCTGGGCTAGCAGCCCACCGAGGGGTAGCCGGTGCTGTGGCGAGCTCTCCACTCACGGCACATGGGAGGCTGCTACTGTCACTTTATATTTAGGGTTGTAAATGCTGCATGCCAAAGGCTATTTCTTTCAAGATTTTGGCCTGGTTTTTGAGGTGAACACCCCTGACATGGCTGTTTGAGCTTTTATTATTTAGTTAACCTGAATTGTTGTTTAGTCAACGGATACCAGTGTTTATTGAAGTTTACTAAAATGCCAGCTTGTAAAAAGACTTTTAAAGACTTTGTGTAAAAGGCAGTGCATCCTTAGAGACAAACCTGATGAATCAAGTAAGCTGAATTTGGGTTTCTTAAGCCCTTTGGTATTCTCACCTTCTTGTGCCCATGTGATACTCCCCGATATTCCCCTACCCCCGACGGACTCTGCAGTTTTTGCTTTCGTGCCTGATGCTGGGGAGATGGAGGCCACAAAATCAAGGACCCTAGCTCAGGAAGTCTGGGGGCTGTGGTAGAAGTTTGCCCATGAGAGCTGGGGGCTCCCAGGGGTCCTCTCCATCTCTGGGCGAGATCGAGCCTTAGATGCCCGCGGGGGTCTTCCATGCTCTTCTGTCTTCCACTCCATTGGCCCGGACAACCCCACACCCCTCTGCAGGGCGCTCCCTGTGGTGTGCCAGCCCTCGCCTTGCCCCTTAAATGACCACTGCCTAAAATTCTAAGCAAGTTGACCTCTTCCCAATCTCCGTGGTGACTTTGGCCTTCGGGTCCTCGTGGTCAGCCTCCCTGTGCCCGGCTCTAGTCTCAAGGGCACAGTCAACAGGAAAGGCGGCCTGGCTCTTCTGCCTGAAATGAGGCTTTATTTCCAAATTGGTGGCAGGGTGCTGTTTCTCCAGGGCCTTGTCTGAGCCCTGGGGTGCTTTGCCACTGTGTAGGGGAGCATGAGTTTTCTAGGGCCTTCTTTGGCTGCCTGTCTCTGCTAGCCCTAGCTGAGTGGGACAGCCAACTCCAGGCCACAAGTTATCCAGTTGATTTTCCAGATTGCTTGGCTTGGCCTCTTCTTAGGAGAAAGGGGACAAGAAAAGCTCTTTAATTATCCATTGTTAAGGCCCACATCCCAGAAGGGAGAAGCTTTCAGCTGCATCTGGAGAGAACGTCTGCATGTTTGAGCTGCCTGGGAGAGAGAAGTCACCACTTGCTGCCAATCTGGCAGGGCGTGTTGGTTTGGCCTTTGTCCTGTAGGGCATGTTTTTCCCCAGGGGCTCCCTGTATCTGAGCTGGGCACATTTTCCACTGGGGACATCTCACTTTCAAAGGGGAGAATACTTACATGTCCCTCCATCATTTTAAATGGGACTGTATTAAGTGTCTCCTCCCACCATCCTGTCTAGTGACATGGACCCAGTATGATACAAAGAGATATTGCTGTCCTTATCCTGGGGGACTCAGAAAAGGAGGTGGTGTCCCCAGAGCCAACTGCTGTCCCAGCTATCAGGCATTTGCTTGGCTGGGGTGGCTGTTGGTATTCTGTGAGGCAAGCCTGATGGTGTGTTTTCAGGGAACAAAGGCTGCTTTTTTAGTTTTTTTTTTTTTTAGTCCTATGCAGGGGTATCCCCTTCCAACTTGACCTTCCAACTTGAAGGTCAGTTATGTAGTTAACTGTCAGCTGTGCTGGTTCCCAAGTTTTATGGTGCATAGGAGAGCTTGTTAAGAACAGATTTCGGAACAGATTTCTGCTGCAAATCAATTAGGAAATTCACAAATTTCCTAAGCCTGCTGTACCAGGATCCCCAGGGGAGCACCCTGGGAGAAAGTCTCCACCCAGTACCCCAGAGAGTGGCCTCCAGGAGCTGGAGGTGAAGAGTGCTGGTGGACTCAGGACCCCCTCTTTGAGAACCACTGCTCCAGGGCAGAGAGGGATTTCCTTAATGGTGTCGCCTTTCAGGTATTCACACCCAAAGGAACTGAGTTGCAGGTAACCCTGCTTTCTTGTGTTACCTCACCTTGGAAGTCCCTGCCATTTCCTTACTCAATTCCACACGGCTGCCAGATTTTGTTTTTGTTTTTGGAGCAAGCCGTAAATTGGTGCTGGGGTATTTCCACTATCAGCAGAACCAGGAAACTAAAAATAAGACCAGATATTAAACTCTGCTCTCCGGAAAAACACACACAAAAAAGATATGTCATTCGGGCAAAGGATAGTCAGTGACAAAAATATGTAGATTTTTTTTTTTGTTTCTGCTCTAGGGCATTCAAAATATTCTTGCCTAGACTTTTTTGAGACATTTGAGTGTTTGAATTCATAAAACATTCATCGGGTGCACACGGAGTGTCCTGTGGTAGACTCCTGCTTAGAGGACAGAAGGTAAGGTGTCACCTCTAATCTGGAGGAGGTCACTGTCTCTTTCAGGAGGTGCAGGACACAAACCAACTGCTCAGAGTGTGATTCTGATGCTTCGATACTGTAAATGTGTGGTCGTTCAGCAGGTATTTATTGCAGACCTCCTACGTGCCAGATTTTAGAGAAACAATCACGACCAAAACTAGTTCAAGAAATTCAAAGTCAGTGAAAGATTTTGCAAGGTGGGTTAACAGGGTTTGTAGAACAAGAGCCAATAGTGAAGGAATCTTGAGGTAGGTCTTAAAGTTAATGTGTGGTGGGGTCAGGGGGCTGAGGTCAACGAAGATTGGAATAAGTAAAGGAAGGTGGGAGAAGTGACAGCAACACCCGGACAGAGTCAGAGGCCTGTGTTGGAAAATAATGGTTAGGTGAGTGAGGTCTGAGCATAGAGGGTTTTGAATACAAGCTTAAGGGGCTTGGATTTAGTCAAAGTGCCAGTGTTGGGAGCCATCATAAATGCTTCAACGAGGAAGTAATTTAATGAAATTAATGATAGTATGAAGCAATTGGAATGGGAAAAAAAAAAAGTGGTAGGAAGAGCCAGAGGTTAGGAGACAACTGTAGTTATTCAGGAATAAAGGGAAGAGCCCCTAGGTTGTAATGGTGGATCTTCCCACCCCATGGTATGAATGTGGACACTTTAGTGCATTTAACTTTTCTGATATTTGGATTGCAGAATTGACTCAGAGGGAACAGTCTTCTGTTTGTTTGTTTTGCTTTCTTTTGTTTAATGACTTTGTGCTCTCTAAGGCACAATTCTAAAGCTCTGGTCTCTTAGGACCTGGTTTCAAATCCCACCACTGCTGTAAAGTATAGTCTCTGGACAGGGAAATGAGAGACCCGAGCTCCAGTCCTGGCCCTGCCCACAGCTGGCTGTGTATACTGAGTCACAATCAGCAGAACGTATGCTGTAAGCTGTCCACACTCCTCCATCTGGATGCCATTATGACCAGGGCCCATGTTTACGAGAGGGTTGGCCAGAGGTGGTTCAGTCTGTGGCCAGGGACAGGCTTCTCTCCTCTGGGCTGACCTTGGCCTCATTGGCCCAAACTGGGAACCCTCCGAGATCTTCCCATCAACAGAGAACAGGGTATATCCCAAAATGTCATACTCTGGGCTGCAAATACAAGTCACTTCAAAAAAGGGGCATAGCTGTATAAAGCTATAAATATAAGTCATTTCAAAAATTACATAGCTTGTGCAGATTGTAACATATAAAAAGTGACTGACTAGAAGTTAGGTTTGATTGAAAAGAGGAGCTCTGAAAGCAGCTGCATTGCAGACATGAACTTTTAAAATTAATCTGTCTTTTATTACTAATAGAAACAACAGGAGAAGGTTCTAGGTCACACTTGAAGATATTAAGTGAAATATTCAACCCACTGACAATCTCATTTGCCCAGGGAGACCATTATAAATACATATGTGAAAGCTTTTAGCGTTGTACCTTCTTTTCTGAAGAGAAATAATCAGTAAGTTATCTGGGCTCTTAGGTTATCTTCAGTTTTCCCTTATTCGTCTCTGGGACCTTCTTGTGTGTGGTGAAATACTCTGAAATTGAAGTTTTCTTTTAATAATTGTTAATAAGTATGAAATAACTGAAGTGGGATGCTCTATGTGTATTTGAGTAAATCTCTGCCCAGATGCTGCCATTCCGCCCTACACACGTGTGTGCGCGCACACACACACAGACTCAGGTAACACAGTTTTTTTCCCATTTATTTTTTATTTGAGTACGTTCATGGGGTTCAAGTGCAATTTTGCTACACTGACATATTGCATGGAGGTGAAGTCAGGGCCATCGGTGCCACATCCCTGAAGCAACACACATTGTACCTCCTAAGCAACCTCCTATCGCCTAACCTCCTATCACCCACCCCCACCCCCCGAGTCACCATTGTCCGTCGTTCCACACTGTGCCTCCATGGGTACACGTTATGTAGCTTCCATTTATGAGTGAGGACATGCAGTGTTTGTCTTCTGTGACCAAATTATTTCACTTAAGATAACGGCCTCCACTTCCATCCAAGTTGCTGCAGAAGACGTGATTTCATTCTTTTTTATGGCTGAATAGTATTCCGTTGTGTACATATACCACATTTCCATTAGCCAGTCCTCTCCTGTTGGTTCCATGTCTTTGCTATTGTGAACAGTGCTGCAGTAAACATATGAGTGCACATATCTTTTTAACTTATTGATTTCTTTTCCTTTGGGTAGATACCCAGTAGTGGGATTGCTGGTCATAGGGTAGCTCTATTTTTAGCTCTTTGAGAAATTTACACACCATTTTCCATAGAGGTTGCACTAATATACATTCCTACCTATGGTGTATAAGACTTCCCCTATCTCTGAATCCTGGGTAACACAATTTAAGCCCATATATGACATGCAGACATAGGTGTGCTATGAGAACCTTGGTGACAGAGAAGCTGACACTTGACACTCTATACACAGATACCCACATGTGGAGGTAGACACACAGACACATGCACTAAGCATGTGTGTATATGCAAGGACACACGTGCACACATTCAAAGACATTAAACTTCATTAAACACACTCCTTAGATCATGTGAGCCTACCTGAGCATCCCCAGAGACCGAGGCCCCAGGTGCAGAAGCGGTGTTCATGCCCTGGAAACTTGGCCCAGTTTTCTGCTTTGCTGCAGAGCTGCCAGCTACATGTCCCCAGCCTGAGGACAGTAGGGTTGGAACCACTCTTGGGCTCGAAGTAAAGACCAGTAGTTTTCAAAGTGGGGTCCAAGGACTGTCCTGCCCCAGAGTCACCTAGGGTGCTTGTTTAAAAATGGAGATTCCTGAGCTGCAAAACAAACTGAATGAACAGATTCTGGGGATGGAGCCAGGCCACATGCACTTGGACAAGCTCTGCAGCAAATTATTTTTTTTAAATCACTTTATTGAGGTATGATTGACCCACAAAAAGCTGTGCATGTTTAATGTCTACAACTTGATGAGTTTGGGGATAAGTGTACACTCTTGAAACCACCACAATCTATGCCATAAATGTATCTGTCACCTCTAAAAGTTTCTTCCTCTTAATTATTATTATTATTTTATCCTTTGAGAACTGTTGCTTTTGATGGCTTTGGCTCCAGTCTCAGCCCACAGGGGCTCACCGCGTACCCTGTCAAGGTTGGAGAATGTGGCACTGGAGACAGCATCTTTGTCCTGATGGCCCCTCTGTGGGTCCTGTTTGCTAGATTACTTGTGGTCAGACCCTTATGTCCCAGCAGTGGCAAGAGATCCCGAAAGAGGAGAGGTTTTGTGGGTTGGTGAGCTGGCAAGGAGTGGGTGGTCAGGAGGAGTGAGAGGAGATGTGGACGTATGTTACTTTTTGCGTGATTTATAGTAGCTCACATAGAGCACTTACTGCTAAGGAGCTACTGAACTCTCCCTGTGGCCACAGCTGGGTCTGGAGCTATAATCCTTACTTATGTATCAAACAAGTAATTTTTTGGATTCCGAAGATGTGCCATATGCTGTGTTTTGTGCCGAGATTTCAAGGTGTGAGTAGAAGTGCCCTTGGACGTGCAGGGTCTGCCCCCGTCCGTGATGGAACGAGCCGTCCAGCGGCTGGCTGTGCCAGCTCCACCGTCCTGGCCCACCCTGGTCTCCATCGCACGAACACTTCTCATCGCACTGAGAAGGGAGAGTGCGCGTCACCTTGAGTCGATTTGCCGACTGGAAGTCCTAGTCCTGCCTCCCGGTGGCAGCAGGTCCCTGTGTCACACCCAGTGCAGATGGCATGCCCTCCCCCTCCCTTGCCAGGCTCCCAACCACAGCCTTGCTGAGCCAGCCCAGGAGCCACCTTTCTCCTCTGTGCTCCCACCGGCTGCCAGTTGCTGGCTCCTGCAGGGTCTTAATGAGGGTGACTGAGGCAAGCCCCAGGGCTCCTGGGGCTGGGGGCCTGTGGCCTTTGTCCCGGGGCAGAGGTTGAGATGGTGATGTTATGGAAGCAGTTGTCTTGCATTGGACTGCTCCAAAAGCAAGGGCTTGAGTGCAGGTGGGCTACGTGGGAGATGATCCCAGGAAGCAGGAATAAGGGAAGAGGAAGAGTGAGACCAAGAGGAGTGAACACTGTCGTCGGGCCACTGTGGGCAGCAGGACTCCATCCGCCTCTCCAGGCCTCCCGGGACCATACTGGGGAGGGCAGGAGGCTGGGCTCTGGTCCCCGTGGTTGAGGGCTGTCCTTGAGGGCGTTGCCTCCCCTGAGCCTTTATTTGGGCTGAGCTTGTGCCAGGACTGAGTGGGCTTGAACACGGTCGGAGGCAGCTCTGAAGCAGAAAAGCAAAGTGATGCCCGGTGCACAGACCCGAGCCCACGGTGCAGCTGAAGGGGGGCGGGTGTGACCCACAGCAGGGTGCAATCGCACGTGCGGCATTTATAAATGGGAAGGGAATAAAAGGAAAATGCCTTTTCAGGCAAATTTAAGAACTGGAGGCTAAGAATTCAGAGTAGAGCTCTAAACTTTGTTTTGGGGGGAGTTGGGATCTGAAGCTGGACATGACTCTGGCCTCCACACCACCCTCCTGTGTGAGCTGGCCACCCGCCTGCTGGAGGTGGGGCCAGGTCGGGCTCTGAGCTAGAACGCCCGCGAGAGGAGGACCGGGCATGCCGGAGACACAAGATTGTCTCGGCACAGTGGAGACAGGTGGCGGTCAGTCACTCTTCTCCCATGCCTTCTCCCTTCGTGCTCAATAGCTGTTGCACACGCCATTGCCCAAGGCCCATCCGTGGGGTGAGTGAATGACTAACTGGCCAAAGGAATGATATCGGTGGCCTCACGCTTTACAGCTCAGCTCAGGCCGTCACGTCCCAGAGGCTCTCGCGTGCCGGTTTCTCGTCTCCTCTCGCAGGCACTTTCGCTGCTGGCCACGTGTCGGGCACACAGCGTCCTGCGGCTCTGAGCCCTGGCTCAGTGGGGCCCCCGCCAGCAGCCTCTTGAGAAGCACACACCTCTCACCAAAAACGTTTATTCCCATTTTGTCTTTCCACCTGTAAGGTTTAAATTTAAAGCTTGAAGACAGCTGACTCAGCTTCTAATAGATCAGTTCCCTGAAATCAGCCAGCATCTGTCTTGTCCCATTATACCTTTCAGAGAATTAGAAATGACTTCCCCAGCGTAAAGCAGGGACCGAACACGACAAGACCTGACTGTATAACCTTGAGGACAGAAAGGCGGCATCGTCCTCTGGGCCGCATAACCTCTAATCTGCTTTTCTGGCTTTCGAGGCTTTGTGGACATGCCGGTCATATTCCTGTACCTTTGTCTTCATGCATGCGAGCCGAATGAACAAGGTTTTCCTGGAGAGAATAGGCTAATCACAAGCACTCAACACATGCCTGGCACATAGTCAGCACTCAGTAAGTGTTAGCTGCTGTTTTTGTACCTTCTACATCTGTCATCATTGTCATTATTTTTATCATCATGACTGTCCTGTGGCAGACAAACCCGGGTTTGAATTCTAGATCTGCTACTTGATAGCTGTGTGACTCTAGGCAAGTTCCCAAACCTCTCTGAGGCTCATTGTTCTTTTCTCTCATGAGGGAAAACTACGAGCAGTTGGCAAGGTCATCACAAGGACTGAGATAGCCGCACGCGTGTGATGCGCCCACACCCTGCCAGGCACGTAGCAGCTGCACCATCCACGACTGTCACACTCTCCCCTTCTCCCTGCCAGGGTGCAGGCGTGCATTGCAGCGTGCATTTTATCTGGCCTGGCGTCATCATCTGCTGTCTGTAAGCCCGACGTCCCCACTATTCCCAAGCTCCTTGGGGTTGTGCCTCCTTCCCCTTCCGGAGGCCCAGCACAGGACACAGCGCCCGGCAGGTGCGCAGGAACAAGGGCCTGGGTGTTGGCGGCGAGGTTGGTGGGTCTCCCCTGGTGTCAGGAACAGAGGGTGCTGGCGTCCCGTGCAGCAACAGAGGGTGGCGCTGGGGAGAGGAGCAAGGCTCCTCCTGAGTCGGGAGGGAGGAGGACAGACTCGGACGGACGGGGTGGGAAGGGAGGCAGGTGCGCCGTTCCTGACTCGCTGCTGCTGCTGTCCCTGAAGTGACCTGGAGTCCTGTGGCCTGCAGCCTGGGCGCAGGGGCCTTGGGAGAATGGGGGATCGGGGGCCAGGATGCCTCGGGCAGTGAGACTCGGAGGACACCTGCCAGTACTTCCTGCACCCACGCCCATTGCCGCTGACGTCATAAGGGTCAGAGGGCCAGGACTGGAGCGATGCCACAGACCCCGTTCCGAGGCTCTCCTGAGGGCACCGTCTGTGTGTGTGTGGGGGGGAGTGCATGTGTTGGTGCATGTGTGTGTTAGGTGTGGAGTGTGTGTGTTTGGGGGTATGTGTATGTTGTGTGTAATGTGAATGCGTGGGGGTGTGTGATGTATGTGTGGTCTGTGTGTGTTGGCATGTGTATCTGGGGTGTCTGGGGTGTGTTGGTGTATGTGTTGGGCGTGGTGTGTGTGTGTGTTGGCTTGTGTGGTCTGTGTATGTGTGTTTTGGTGCGTGTGCTCTGTGCGTGCATTGGGGTGTGTCTGGGGGGTGTAGCCGGTAGACTGGCCCTTGGTGTTCCTGCAGTCAGAGCCCCTTCCGAGTCCTAATTCTCATTCCCGGGGAAGTGCTGTCTCCTGCTGCAGCCTCATTTATGTAGATGTTGGCCATAAAATAAAAGTTCTTTGGCCAGAACCTGACGAACAAACTGTTAGTGCCACTTCTTGGTCATCCTCTGACCTCTAGTAGAGGATTTCTAGTTCTCTTCTTTTTGTAAATTCGAATTTATATTGGCAAATAAAAATGCACTAAGTGCAAACCCCCAGAATATAAATAGATCTGGCACCAGGAGAGTCAGGTGATGTTCTCACTTGTGAAAGTCAAGCGTTCACCCTGGGCAGCAGCAAGAGCTTTGCGGGTGATGGACCCGTTATGTATCCTGAATGTGGTGGTGGTGACACAAATCTACACGCGGGCTAAAACTCATAGGAGTTTACATAAAAAAATAATAAAATTCAACTTTAAAATATTTTAAAAATAAAAATTTAAATCTATTTACCCTAAAGGCCTATACGGAAATTGTTGATAATGTTAAACCCTTAAGCCTTACTGTGCCTAATTTTTCTTACTGTTTTTGTTGTGTTGTGTTTGGGTAAAAGAGATATCTTTGTTCATCCTGTCACAGGATGGCCAGGAGGGTAACTGTCATTTCTGGAAACAGCCGGACGGGGGAACCTACGAAAACAGCTCTGGGGAATAAACAGCTGCTGGTGGCAGAAGTGTTGACATCGTGCAGCTTCTTTATTTTATGTGCTGTTTTGTGTCTAGTTCGTGGACTTGTCCTCCAAAAGTTAGGGACAGTGGCCACTAGAAACACAAGTGGCAAACTGTTACTGCAGACATGCCAGGACTCTGGAAGTCCAGAAAGAAGATTAAATATTAGTGGAATTCGTTCTTCCAGCCTTACCGTGCCCTGGGCTCCTCCCCTTGGTTCTCACGGTATGGCGGCTACACACTCACGTGTGACACAGTGCGGTTTTCCCTGTGGCAAGCCTCTCACCTGAGGGAATGTTCCTACTTCCTATGGAGAAGTAGCTGGTTTTGCAGGAAAGGTCTTTTGTCTGCCCCCATCCCCCAGAGAGAGAGCACCTGCTTGCCGTCTCGGAGGTAATGGGTTACCTTGTCGTCCTTCTAAGTGCTGGGCCTCAGAGAGGGGCTGTGCCTGGAGTGATCCTGCAGCTCAACCTGGGCCACACCCCCCAGTGACTGGGCTTCTGCCCAAGGCCACATGCCGGGCACAAAGCCAGGTTCCTTCTTTCCTTCTCCACAGACAGGGGCTTTCACTTGTTTTTGGGGGGAAGAGGGTCGACAGCATGTAAATGTCCTCCCACAGCGTCTTCTGCATGTAAATGCCACGCCGGCCCACCCGGCCCGCCTGCCCCGCCCCTCGGGCTGCGCTGCAGTGACCTGAGCAGCCTTGGATCCTCCTCCTTTGCTCTCAGACTTTCCCTTTTCTATCCCTGAAGCCATTGCCTAAAGCTTGTTCCTTGAGCCTCTGCTGGGTCCTGTGTTCCCCACGCTAGCTCCCACATCCTGATCCTGACCTGGGATTGGAAATAATGGGATTCCAAGTCCTGTTGGGTGGCCCCAGCCTGCCCCTCTGCCGTCTCTCCACACGCGGCACCTGCACCAGCCCGCCTTGCTCATTGGCCGTCCAGCCCGCCTTGCTCACCAGCCACCCCAGCCCGCGTGGCACCCTTGGCTTAGGACGCCTTCCCTGCCCCCTCTCCCACCCCGCTGCCACCCCACCCCCAGCCTCCACCCCACCCCCGGCCTCCAAACCCAGCCCCACCACACTCTCCGGGAAACTCAAGTGCCAAATGCACCACAACCAGACAAGATACATCCACCTCTAAATGTTTGGCATTGAGAGTAATCTGTCTTGTTAGTCATTCATTCATCCATGTGATCAGCAAAGAAATGACACACTCCTTGGGGTCAGGGGCCAGCTCTCAGACCCTGTGAGAGAACCGAGGCCAATTCTATCAACCTTGGTCAGTGAGCGTAGGTGACCTGCTGCCCTAATCGTAGTCTAGGGAGGTGGGATGGAGACCTGGGTCTTGGCCTCTCGCCAGCCGTGCTACTCGGGATGAGCCTCTGCCCTCTGACATGGCGTTGCCACAGGTCAGTGGGTAGGAGAGGCGACGTCCAGGTGAGGGCTTTGAGAACCGTGAACATCTCTGTCAAGCTCGAAGCATTGAGTTCAGCTTCACGGCCTCCCCGTGTCTTGCACATGGCCGAGACTATGAAGTGTTACTCTGTGTAACCGCGGCCTCCCTAGTCCTGGCTTCTCCTTTTCCTCCTCCCCTTCTACTGGTTTGCGTTCCCAGAGTTCTCAGACTAATCCGGGCAGACACCTCAGCCGTAGGTGGGAGATCCCTGGACACAGCCAGAGGTGGACGCTGGGGACACAGCGAAGCCTTGACCCTCAGCATGTTGCCGGCTGAGCGCTTCACCTTCGTGGGTCAGGGCTGCCCTGCAGGAAACGTATTCGTGTGTCTCTCAGTTTGGGGCCGAGCAGATGCAGATTAGGTTGGTGCCGGTGCTGGCTGAACCAGTGAGACTGAGGATGGATATTCTCTGAGAAATGTGCCATTTTTAATTTTTCCCAGCTTTTCCTGTTTCCATTCCACATCACGGTCCGTATAGAAAGGCCTGTCTCTTCCTTCACCTCATCGCTCGGCTTTGTGAGGTTCATTCAGCAGGTGGCCTTGCACACCTACTATGTGCACGCCTACTGCGTGCACGGCGCTGCAGACGCCAGGGGGATGTGGAGAAAGAGAAGGCTGTCCTGGGTTTGGGGGTATCCCCCATCTTCCCTGGAGAGATAGCATCTCCCGGGCACACCCCGTTTGGGCGAGAGCCTCGGGAGTGTGAAGGCCCCAGAGAAAGGAGCCGGCGCTGGGCTGGCCCGACTGGCCCCCTGTGGAACCCAGAGGGGAATTCTGTCGTGGTCTCATGAGAGAGATGAACTGAGGAGAGAAAAGGTCATTTAAAGGCTGACTGGAGTGGGAGGGTTAACTGTAAACATGCAGATTTCAGAGAATAAAGTGCATGTGCACACAAAGGAAATACCCATTTAAAAGTTGGTGCCTAGCTCTCTCTATTTGAACTAAACAGAAGAGTTTGCATCTGACCAGGCCCTTGGTTATGATGGTGACTCACATTTCGAGTGTTTCCAGGAACATGGCTTTGCGTGACCATCATGCTCACTCTGAGGGTAGCTCTTGCAGCCTTTCTGTCCCCGTCCTGAAGGCTACTGTGTGGTCAGTGGCTGGCCCTGGGTCATCCAGTGTCAGTGACCAAAACAATAGCACAGCCTCTGTCCAGATGGTTCTTGCTCCGTTGCAGGAAACGGGGATGTCAAGGGTCCTCAGGCTATGGGGTGCGGAGGGGGGCAGCCTCCAGCTCCCCCAGCAAGGCCTGGGCCGTGCAGCCTCGGGAATGCATTTGATTTAAGCAGTCTGTGTCGATGCTCTCCCCTCCCCCTCTCGCACGAATGGGTGTCCTGTCCTCTAGAGAATGCCGCTGAGTGTTTGTTTTCCTGTCACGTTGGGCACCGCGTGCTTGGTTCTGCGCGGACATTGTGTGGATCTGCATTATTGCTCAGTTGTGTCTGAGGCAGTGATAATGTCGCTGATGCCACCGGACGGAGCGGCACTGGCCCCTGCTCTGAAGTTAACCGGTCAGTGTCCGGGACGCTGCAGCCCAGGAAGCTTGTGTGTTTTCCAGGGCGTGCCGCCGTGGCACACGTCTGTGCGATCGCTCCGCACACTTGTGGCGTGCACAGACTGCCGCCCACCGCTGTGATGCCTTCAGACCTGTGTCGGCTGTGGCCCCGGCAGCCTGGGCATAGGAACGTAAACCTTCGGAGGGAAAGGGTGCGGGGTTCTGCCCGGGGAAAGGCCACCTTGCGCCTGGTGCAAGGGGCCCATCCCGGCCCCTCCTGACTGCAGCCCCGGCCCTGCCTCCTGATGGATGGCGGGGCACCTGCGTGCTCACGCTCACCTTCTCTTCGGTAAATCTTCCTCCGGACAAAATGTGACTTCTTGCCGTGTGGGAGGCAGTGGAAGGAACACACGCGGGGCTCTGTGTTCTGCAGGTTGTAGAGGAAGTGGGGAGGGGCCTCGTGCATATTCATGTTACCCCCCTCCCTCTGCAAGCAAGACTCACCACACTTAAACACTTTCAATTTTGCCTGCACAGCATGGGAGTTGCTGGGTTTGTTTTGCCACAGAAATTGAACATTTCTAAGGAAACACGACAGCATTGCCTTTCCTAGCAGGTAGGAGGGGAGATCCTAGGCAGGAGCTGTACTCCCCGAGGTCCCGGGGAAATGAGATATTGCCCTGTGCTGCTGGGGGGATGGCGGGTCCCACTTGTCAGGCCCCCCCCACCCCCGCACCCCACTCAGGGTTCTTGCTGCCCAAGCCACCCCCTCGATAAGACCGGCCATTCGGATCCCGTCGTTCTCTTATTTATTATAGTGGCCTTCAAGGTCTTACTCGGGCTTCATTTCTCTGTTCATCTTTCTCTGGCCACTCTGCTCTCCATTCATCTCTCCTCTCTGCTATAAATTCTTGCTGCATTTGAAATCTGTAGTATACGTCTCCTTGCATTTGAGGGAACTTTTGGACGTAACATGTGTTTTGTAACCGTGGCCTGGGTGTCGGTCCTGGGCATCCGGCTAGATGGGGTGTCTATTCTGGTGATTAACGTATCCTCTGTGCTCAGTGGGGGTTGGGGGCTAGGGGGCGTTGAGGATTAGAGATTTCACAAGGCCTGTCAAAGGAAAGCTGTTATGTAAATCCCCTAAGCCTTTCATGAGCTGCAAAGGTCAACATTAATAAAAATCATTTCAAGAATTTTTTTTTTCATGAATTGTATTTAAAATAACTTTTTTAGGAATCCTCATACATTGCTAGTGGGAATGTAAAATGGTACAGCCATTGTAGAAAACGATTTGGCAGTTCCTCAAAAAGTTAAGCGTAGAATACCCTGTGATCCCCACAATTCCATTCCTAGGTATATACCCCGGAAGTGAAAACAGGGCCTCAGACAAATACTTGTGTATGCATGTCCACAGCAACGCTATTCACAACAACTGCACGGTGGAAACAGCCCAAATGTCCATCAGTGGATGAATGTGTAAACAGGTCGTGGTATAGCTGTACAGTGGAATATTATTTGGCCATAAAAAGGAATGATATACTGATATATGCTACAATGGGTATACATCCAAAACACCATGCTAAATGAAAGAAGCCAGACACAAAAAGTCACATATTATATGATACTTTTTATACGAATAACCCAGAATAAATAAATCCATAAAGACAGAAAGCAGATCGATGGTTGCCAAGGACTGGGAGGTGGGGAGAATGGAGAGAAACTACTTAATGAATAGGGGATTTTACTTCCAAGTGATGAAATGTCTTAGAACTAGGTAGAGGTGGTAGTTTACGCATTATGAGTGAACTAAATGCCACTGAGTTGTTAATTTTAAAACCACTAATTTTATGTATATCAATTCCACTTCAATAAAATTTTTTAAGAGACAAGGGTCTTGGGATATTGTCCAGGCTGGCCTTGAACTCCTGGGCTCAAGCAATCCTCCCACCTCAGCCTCCAGAGTAGCTGGGACTATAGGTACATACCAGCAGCACCCAGTTAATAAATTATATTTAACAGGAAAAGAAAAAAGGACCTTTTTCAGCCTGAGAAGTTGGAATGGGATGAGATTTTACTGGGAGCTTAGAATTAGGCCCTTTTTGGTTTATCTGTGCATTTCTAGAATTGTTAGGAGTGCCAGCTAGAATATGAGTATCTTTGAGAGCTGTATTTGTATAGTAACTGCAGGTGACTGAGCTGACTTTAAAAATCTTTATAAAAGCAAATTTTTGAAGACAATGTATACTTTTCTGACTCTAGGGTGAGTATAATATTTTAGGTGGGTTTTTTTTTCTTTCTTTCTGCTTGGGAAGAAAAGGAACAACTTTATCCTAGTTCTCTTTGAGGCCCCTGGGCACCCGTGTGGCATTGCCCTGTTGGATGTAGTATTACCTGAAGCACAGGTGTAGTGCGTACAGTGAGCCAGGAATCCTCAGAGTCAGGCCAGCCTCTGGTGTGTCTCTCTCTCTATGTCTTATAAGGAGGACAGATCTCTGGAAAGAAAAGATTTTGTTTACAATATTTTAGTATTCCTAAGGTATATGATATAGTTGGTTTCCGGAGCTGGCAAACTTTTATTTAATAAAATTCCAGTTCTGGAATTTACTGTCTGTGTGTCCTTGGGCAAGTTACTTAACCTTCCCGTACCCCTGCTTTCTGATCTCTGTACCAGAGATGGTAACGCTGTCTTTTAAAAGTTTGAGGATTAATGAAATCCACACTTCAGTGCCTGCCCGGCCCATGGAAATACACCGAAACAGCACCCGCTCTGGGGAAGAAATGCTATGAAATGTGTCCTCTGTAGTTTGTGCAATCCAGGGAGATGCAAGTATTCCTTCTGTCTCTGCTTGGCTTTTCCCTCTACTCCTTTCCACCCTCCTTTCTGTTCTCGTCCCTTTCTTTGTGCAGCTGTTTAGTGGAAGTGCAAAGTCCCTGGGCTTGGTTCGGTTTTATCATCAATTATCTTTTCTCACCAGAAAAGACTGCATTTTTCTCTTCCCACTCCTAGATTGCCACATAGATAATTATATCTCATTCTCACAGGCCTTTATATAAGAAAGAAACATGCATGTTACCACTTGTGTATTTACATATTTGCTTTTTCCTCCCTGTTACCAAGAAAAGCAGCCAAAGTTCAACAAATATCACATTATCGATGCCTTTCTAGCTGCCTTCTTTTTGCCTCAGTTTCCTGCTTTTCATCTCCAGCACACTTTTCCTCCTTCCGGCCAGTTCTCCTAAGTCCTAAACATTCATGTTATGTCTGCTCTTACCCAAGTCCTGATTTGTTATTATTTTTCTTTGCCCCTTAGTTCAAGAAACACTTACTGGGCACCTATTAGAAGCAAGGCAGTGAGCCATGGTGAGTCAGAACCAGGCCCTTCCCTGGAGGAGAAGCCAGTGAGGAAATTAGACAGAATCACTGTGATCAGAGTTGAGCTGTGGGACAGGATCTCATTAAACTCTGTTTTTGTGGCCATTTTATTCCCCAGCCATGCTTCTTTCCATAATTTTGGATAATTTGTCCAAAACGTCTTTTGCAGGGTATATTTTTGCGACTCTTTGTAAATCTCCCTTTCCTGGATTTTTCTCTTGGGTATATGTTCTTTCTCTTCCCGGAAGTTTGTGCTGGTTTTAATGAACTATTAACATTTGTCCTGTAAATCAGTCCGATTTGTTCTGATTCTTTGCTTTCCTCTCTGGCCTCTTGAAAAACTATTTAACGTCCTCACGCTCAAATGTATTCACTTCTATGTCATGAGTAATGAAGTTTTTCCCCCGGTGCAGCAGTGACATCAGGCGATTGGCCTTCTCAGCCCCGGGTCAGAGTTGTGGTGGCCTCAGGAGGTGCGGGGGTGAACCCCCCAAGGCTCTCTAGCCAGCCGGTGATGAAAGGTGTCTCCGGGCCACTTATGGTCTTGCAGTTCTCTTTAGGCCTCTCCCTCTGTGCTGAGCTGCCCGCCGTGAGGGTCACTTTGATGAGGAGGACCGAGGCTCCCCGAGAACCCGGCTACCAGCAACCTCCTCCTCTAATGATAGAACACATATGGCTGCTGGCGGTGGGAGACAGTATGAATATTAATAAACCATATTTCGCTTTTATTACTTTTTCATTAGGTTTTCATGGAGCTGGTGTTTGTGAGTGAGGTCCGTGCACTGAGCTACAGACAGGCGTTTTGTTTTCTTGACAAAATGGCGAAGTTTGTAGCCAGAGGCAAGCGCGTGTTTAGGAGCAGCTAGCTGGGGAAAATGCTGGTAAACATGGGCGGGCCGTATAACATGCAGTGAGCCTGTGTGTTGTATATTTTAGCCGTTATCTGAGGCAGATAAATAACTGTGGCTTCAGCAGTTTTGCAGGACATTTCTTTCATGACGATCCCTTGTCTATTTTCATGTCTGGGTACAAGAGTTAGGCTGTGGCAGCCGCCAGCCCTGCTCATAAGTGGCTCCTGCTCACTCCCGTCCTGGGCATACAGGGATGATTGGGCCACCAGGTAATGGTGGGCTCATCCAGGTGGCTAAACCCTGGCGTGTGACAAGGACCCTTTGAGACCCACATAGACCAGATCGGAGTCCCCGTGTGGTTCCAGAGGCCAAAGGTAGATCCGGGCCGGGGCAAGAATGACCCCTCAGCGTGGCAGTGCCCTGTGCCTTTGGTCCTGCCTCGGTAGAGGGAACCCCCGCTGGGGCTGAGCCATGTGTTGCTGGGAGACGTCACCGTCAGCCCAGGTTATCTTCGTCTCGGTGATGGGCTAGGTGACAGGACCTTGCTCTCTGGCTACATATCTGGTGTCTTGCGGAGCATGTGAGAACATGCATGTCTCAGGCAGAGCGAAGCGTGTCAGAATTGTAGGGGGACAGGCTGAACTTCATACATTGATTTCCTAAGTCAGGAAGGCTAAATGAATTTCTGCTAGCTCAAAATACGCCTGTTCCCGGCAAACCTGAGAAACTTCGCGTACGGAGTGATGTGGACCCCTCACACTTAACCTTTCTTGCTTGTTTATTGAGTAAGAGTAAAGTATGTTCCTGCTTTTTCAATTTCAGTTTTTTCTTTCTCAGTTTAGAATTAATTACTTCAAGGAAAGACTGCACTCTTTATGTACGTGGAAGTGGTTTATTTTTAGAGTTGGATTATCACTCCTTTCATGTATTCCGTTTGCAGCAAGCATTTATTGAGTGCCTCCTGCATGCTGGCTATGGTACTTTAGTACTGTGATGAATGCAGGTGCTTTTGGAAATGTCTGCATGAGTTACACACTGCTGGAGAATAAAGATAGTCCACATGTACCCATCTCAATGCCATACTTAAAATGTTTTCATTTTTCTGGAGCGAAATTTAACAAGAAGACACCATAGTAGCATGTCCTGCCTTCTGACGCAGAGTAGAGGACAAAAGGGGAATGGCTCCTGCTAAAGACCAGGGGCCTACATTTAATCCTTGTGACAACCATCATTCTTCCCATTTAGCAGATGAGAAAACTGAGTCTCAGGAACCCAACTGCCAAGTGGCACAAGGCTCGTAAGTAGTGCTGCTGGGATTTGAACCAGATGTGTCTGACCCCGAAACTCACATTTCTTCCACCAAATGGTGCTTTCTCTCCAGCTGAATCCCATCCTAATCCCTTGGGATTATCATTATGAATGTGATGAAGCATGTTCAGACACAGAGATGCACTTCTTATTCTATTTAGATGTTTAATTCTCTTTGTCCAAAGTTAAAAAGCACCTGGCATCTCTATTCATTGAATTCCTACAATTCTAACTAGAATTTATTCTGCCATTTATTAAGTGCCTCTTATGTGCCAGGAACTTTACATACATTATTCTTTGCAACTCTTGCAGGTATACATTATCCTCATGTTCTAGGTGAGGAAACAAGGTCCAAGAGGTTAAAGTACATTGCCCACAATCCTACATCCGTGACAGAGCCGGTCTTTCTGCCCCCAGAGCGTTTCCATGTTCTCACGGTGGCTGGTGTCTGTTCCTCTCCGGGTTTGGGCATCTCTGCTTACTGTGGTCAGTGTGCCAGCCCCTCCTTCAGGGCTTCTCATTCTAATGTCATGTTCTCGTCTCTTCACAAGTTCAGAATCAAGTAACCAAAGCTGTTGGAGGTGATGGAAAAAAATATTGGCATGGGAGCCAGAGGACCTGGATTCTCGCCTTAAACTGGGCGTGTGACTTTGAACAAGTCTTTGGCTGCTGGAATTTAGAACTGTGAGCCCCCAGCCACCTCTTCCCAGCCAGGGTGGGCATTTGTCCCTGACGTGCTATCCCCACATAACGTTTGCAGACCAGGTTAGGCTTGATACATAAGCGCACAACTTTTTCCTAACGTATATATACGCTGTTGTGATTAATGCATTGGAAAATGTGACGTGGTCACTGTGGCTTTTTGGCATTTTGCATTTTCTCAATTGGAAGATAGTAACAGTATAATTTCTATCATGTGGATCTAAGCCCCCTTCCCCCAATTCTACAGGTGAGGACAGAATTCTACTTCACGTCAGGAAGCCACAGGCCCTCAGTCTACATCGCAGGAAAAGCACCCGTCCTGCACCCTTAACAGGATTGCTGCGCGAGTCTCGGACGTGGAAACACAGTGCAGGGCGTTAGGCAGCCTCTCAGGAGAGCCCGGCGCTCTCTCTGTAGCCATTGTGTGTGAGCTGCATGTGTAGATTTTGCGACATTTATTTTTGGTGCTCAAAGGCTTTTTGAGTTTTCTTCCAGGTTCTGGGTTGTGTTCTAGGTAGTTGTTGGTGCCAGATAAAAATGAGCTCCACGTGTTATTAAATGTATATATTTCTCCAAAAAAGAAAATACTGGCTGCAGTCCTCACCCTTGGCCCAAATAAATTCTCTATATTAAAAAAAAAAAAATACTGTTTCAGATACTTCATAATTAGACATTCCACCACGCCAGTCATTTCTTTGAGCACTGGCCTATTTAAAATTTTTAGAAAACCAAAAAAACTGTCTATATACTGTCTCTATATAGAGATGCATGTAATGTTATATTAAAAACCTTTCTTTTTAAAAGGGGATTTAAAAATCCTCTCTTTTAATAAATATCCTGATTTGGGTAGATTTAATATCTTCTCTGAAAGGAGAAATAAGTAAATGTATCACATAGTTCTATTAAAAAAAATCTAGATTTTTTTTCACAGGACACAGTTCTTAATGCATTCTTTGTCTTTAAGGTATAAATATAATTATGCGCTCGACAGAGCACCGTCATGTATACCATTTCATTTAGTCATCAGAGCGGCTCTGTTTCGTCCCCACTTGCACATGTGGAAATTGAGAACCTGACTTGTTCCAGGACCCAGAGCCAGGAAGGAGCCAGGCCAGCGGCCCCGGCCAGCCCTCCTGACACCAGGGCTCACCTCCCTGTCCTGCTTGGCCCTGCAGCACGAGGCAGCCCGCTGCGCCACACTCGTCCCCCATGGTCTGTGAGGGTTCATGAGGTCAAGGGTCAAGCTTTCATTTCGGTCCAGACAGTTTTTCATACATAAATTGTGTTCCATACAGCGGTGCCAGGTCAGAGTTCAAATGGTTCGAAGCAGCATATTACTAGGAAGGGGGGAAACAAATCAAAAGAGCAAGGCTTCATTACCTTGGATGTCATCGTCTGATTATATAAAAAGCCAGCATAAGTCTGTTGTCACTTTCTCCACAGATACGAACACAGAACTTTATTAATTATAATGGTAAAGGGCTCATAAGAGTGCTAAATTGCCAACAGCCGTTGGTAACTTGATGTTCAGTTTTATCAGCAAGGGTGCCACATGTTTGCACAGTAGAACTGCGGAGCTGCAGGGACACAGAAACCTGCTCCGCAACTAACCACATGTATAGCCGATACCGGACCCTGCTAGCAAGGAGAGGCATTTTCCTTTTGTCTAAAGAAAAGAGATTTCCCACAGAATCCCGGCGTTGTGGCCCCAAAAGTGACCTTGGCAATCACCTAACCCCACCTCCTTCGTTACAGAGTCCTGTTCAACAAATTTACGTCAAGACACACAAGGCTTCAGGCACTCGGCCAGGAGCCAAAGGTGAGCGTTTGCAGGCCTGCCGGGCAGAGGATCGGGGATTGGTTTGTAGGGGACCCTGCATTTGTCGAGAGCCTGCCCTGTGTCCCTGCCCTTGGCCTTCACCCTCCCCTCACTCCATGTCCAGTGCGTAGGCCCTAAACGGAGGCAGACGCTCTCTAGCAAGTGGCCCTTGTGTCAGTGCAGCCACTACCCCTTTAAATTGACTTACCATGTTTCCCCGAAAATAAGACAGGGTCTTATGTTTATTTTTCCTCAAGTAGACGCCCTAGGGCTTATTTTCAGGGGATGTGTTATTTCTTTTAAGTACGGTACAATAATCTACATTTATTCAAATACAGTTAAGTCGTCTTCTTCTGGAACATCATCATAGTAAAATGGCAGCCACAGCTTTCCTTCTTCCCACTGGGGACACACAATACCTAAAGCGGAACATCCTGCTCCTCACTTCACTGAAGAGACTTTCCCCTCAAAGCCTCAGCTTGGAGCATGCACAGGATGGCCAGGACCTAACAGGGGGAGCCGACCTTGTTGGTGGGGCTGCCCGCACCCTTCCGGTCACCTCTGGGATAGTAGCTGTCACGATGGGGCAGATGAGAAGGGCTGCTGGTCTTCTTTACAGCTCCATGACGAATTGCATGGGTTGTGCAGATGCAGATATGCTGCGTAGCCACGCCCATCACTAGGTCTTATTTTCGGGGTAGGGCTTATATTGCGCAAATGCTTAGAAATCCTGCTAGGGCTTATTTTATGGGTAGGTCTTATTTTCGGGGAAACACGGTAGGTCAGCAAATAAGTGTTCTTGAGTGGTCCAGAGGCCTTCTGGGTGAAACTCATGTCCCAAGCACTTTCCCTGCCGACACTTTAAACCTGTCTTGTCAGCTGCTCCCGGTTCCTGCATTGCCTGGGCCACAGGCCATGGCTCTCCCAGGCCCTGCTGAGCTCACAGCCTGGATGGCAGTGAGGAGGCCCCACCCGGCTTCCTTCCACCCTACAGGCTGCCCAAAGGCCTCTGTCCCTGCCCCCTGTTGGGGAAGCTCTGCATCTCTTATGCTTACTGACTCATTGCACCTGACTTTCCTCCGCCTCCTCTTTTTCTAATTTCACAGTTNGGCCTCTGTCCCTGCCCCCTGTTGGGGAAGCTCTGCATCTCTTATGCTTACTGACTCATTGCACCTGACTTTCCTCCGCCTCCTCTTTTTCTAATTTCACAGTTAGAAATTTCTAGACCCCTATTAGTCCTAACTTCTCTAGCAAAGAGCAAGCTCTAACTTGGGAGTTCTGAGCCACATGATTATATGTGAAGCCAAACTCTACCCTTGGGCCAATGGGAAGTTGGGTCCAGCAAGGACAGGCAAGTTTGCACAGCAAAGAGCTCCAGGCGGGGCTCATCCGGTGAGAGCACTTCTGAGCACCTCCCTGCAGCATACTGAGGACTGGGCACGACCGAGAGACACAAGGTAATTGAGACAGAAAGATTCTCCCTCCAAGGAATTTGCAGTTTAGCTGATATATATAAATGATGATGTGTGAAAATAGCCAATTCTTTTTCATAAGATAGCATATAACATAAATAACGTAAAGATGATGCACTCGCTAAACCATAATCCTGAGAATGTCAGGGTTCCGTTTAGCACATGGACTTCATTGTGGTGATTGAATTATGCAGCCCCGTTAATGCCAACAAAATGTGGCCGCTTTTCTCTGATTGCATGTGCCTGACTTCTAAGTTTTCCCTATAGCAGAGCAAACCTGCCCACCCACACCTCACCAGAAGCTCATTTCCCCATTTCTTGGGGAGGATGCTACAGGGGCCGAATGTGGCACCAACAGGCATCTCCAGGCTGTAACAAGATTAATCTTTAGCGTTTGCTCTGGGTCACCAACTGGCAATTAGGAAAGTTTTCATTTTGAGAGTTTCTCTTCATTTGCCTTGTTAACATTGGGGTTTGGCTTGCAGTAATAGCACGAGATATGAACTCTTAATAAGGCTGGAAATAAAATATTATATTTTATTTATGTATATTTTAATATACATAAGCTCCTGAACATACCCCAGAATCTTATGAGTTGGTGGTCACTTTGACTAACTTTTTTTCCAGGTTCTGTACTGGCAGTGTTAAATATATATGGAGGCAGAATTCTCTTTATAACGAACATCAGTATTTTTAAATTTGCTGTCTGAATGTTGGTTGGGTGGGAGGTGGGAAGAGGGAAAGTGATTTTACATGGGAACTCATCTCTGCTGTTAAAAATAGTCAATGGAGACATATGATTGATACACAAATATTATTCTATACCATATTATTCAGAGAAAGATTTGATGCTAAAATTTTAGGCTGTAGATGAAAGTAAGTAGCAAGCTCATCCCCTCAGACATTTACCTTTAGCCAGGACCCTTGGAAGAGAACCAGATAGCAACCACCAGCTCCCACCTTCTGGCCCTTGACATTGGCCCCAACTCTAGAAGCGAGGGAGTGAGAAACCAGTTCTTCCAGACTTTCCTCTGTCTCCCAGCCTCTAGCTGCTCTCAACTGCTTCTGCTATTCAGAGGTCAAGTTATCATTTACTTGGCAATCACTCCCAGTTAGGGTAGCAGTAGGGAGAGGAGATGGGAAGGACAAACGCAGAGAAGGCTGCAGGGCCAAGAGAATGAGAGGAGGAGTGTCTTGGAAGCACGAGGCACCAGTTCCAGGCTCACGCGGTCAAGGAGCAAGAGTTCTGTGCCCGCTGGACCCGGCCAGGCTTCAGGGGGCAGGATGGAGGGACAGGGTGTATGTGTTGGCCCAGTGGACTGTCCCTCCAGGCCCAGTGGGCCATCTCCCTACTGCTGTGTTTGCTGACTGTGACAACATCTTACAGTAGGGAGGGGATGGTGACAAGAATCTGTGTTGCTTGAGAACAAGGGTAAACTCATTCGTGCATGAGCTCCAATGCACAGCTCTGCAGAGTTTGGTAAGAAGGATCCTAGAATCTGGTTCTCCCCAGTGATCTGTACCTTCCCTCTGGGAAATTTGTTTCCTCTCATATCTGTATTCTTCTCTCACCCACCCATTCATCCACCAGCCCCCAGACTGCCACAGAATATTATTATTATTATTATTATTATTTTTGAGACAGAGTCTCGCTCTATTGCCCGGGCTAGAATGCCGTAGTATCAGCCTAGCTCACAGCAACCTCAAACTCCTGGGCTCAAGCGATCCTCCTGCCTCAGCCTTCCAAGTAGCTGGGACTACAGGCATGTGCCACCATGCCCAGCTAATTTTTTTATATATATATATTAGTTGGCCAATTAATTTATTTCTATTTATAGTAGAGACGGGATCTCGCTCTTGCTCAGGCTGGTTTTGAACTCCTGAACTCGAGCAATCCACCCGCCTTGGCCTCCCAGAGTGCTAGCTAGGTTTACAGGCGTGAGCCACCGCGCCCGGCCAGAATATTATTAAGCACAAATCTAAACTGTTTTAGCCAGAATTTTGTGTAGTCTGGGGCATAAGGGGCTGGTTACTAGACCTGCCTTATACTCCTTGAGGTCCTCAAATTTAGGAATCGGGATACTAGTGTCTTCTCCCAAGTGTTTGGCACAGTGATCCCAGTGAGTGGTGCCTGGCAAGGGACCTTAGACATGGATGGGATAGATCGAGACAAAGGTTGGGGGCATCTTACTACCCACACCCTTTGTTAAAGTTAGAACCAAAATTCTTAGGCAACATTAAATGTGCTGTGTTCGCTCCATTTGTCTGTTTTCTTCACCAACGTCTCCTGTATCCCAAGCACCTAATAATGCCTGGCATGTTATAAATACAGGCATACCTCGGAGATATTGTGGGTTCAGTTCTAAACCACTTCAATAAAATGAATATCGCAATAAAGTGAGTCGCCCAATTTTTTTTGGTTTTCCAGTGCATATAAAAGTTATTTTTACACTGTCCCATAATCTATTAAATGTGTGATAGCGTTATGTCTAAAAACCAATGCACATACCTTAATTTAAAAATATTGCTAAAAAATGCTAACTATCATCTGAGCCTTTAGTAAGTTGTAATCTTTTTGCTGGCAGAGGGTCTTGCCTTGATGTTGATGGCTGCTGACTGATCAGGGTTGTGGTTGCTGAAGTTTGGGGCGACTGTGGCAATTTCTTAAAATAAGACAACAATGAAGTTTGCTGCATAGATTGACTCTTCCTTTCCCGAAAGATTTCTCTGTGCATGCGATGCTGTTTGATAACATTTTACCCACAGCAGAACTTCTTTTAAAATTGGAGTCAATGCTCTCAAACTCTGCTTCTACTTTATCAACTAAGTTTATGGAATATTTTAAATCCTTTGTTGTCATTTCAACAGTGTTCACAGCATCTTCACCAGAAGTAGATTCCATCTCAAGAAACCACTTTCTTTGCTCATCCGTAAACAGCAACTCCTTATCTGTTCAAGTTTGATCATGAGATTGCAACAATTCAGTCACGTCTTCAGGCCCCACTTCTAGTTCTCTTGCTGTTTCTACCACACGTGCAATTACTTCCTCCACTGAAGTCTTGAACCCCTTCAGAGTTATCCAAGAGGGTTGAAATCAACCTCTTCAAAACTCCTGTTAATATTTTGACCTCCTCCTGTGAATCATGAATGTTGTTGATGCCATCTAGAATGGTGAGTCCTTTCCAGAAGGTTTTCAATTAACTTTGTCGAGATCCATCAGAGAAATTAATATCTATGGCAGCTATAGGCTTATGAAATATATTTCCTAAATACTAAGACTTTGAAGTCAAAATTACTCCTTGATCCGTGGGCTGCAGAGTGGTTGTTGTGTTAACAGGCATGAAATCATTAGTCTCCTTGTACATTCACATTAGAGCTCTTGGGTGACCATGTGCATTATCAATGAACAGTAATATTTTGAAAGCGATCTCTTTTTTTTCTGAGCAGTAGATCTCAATATTGGGCTTAAAATATTCAATAAACCATGTTGTAAACAGAAGTGCTGTCATCCAGGCTTTGTTTTTCCATTTATAGAGCACAGGCAGTGTAGATTTAGCATAATTCTTAAGTCCCTTAAGGTCCCTAAGGATTTCCAGAATGGTATGTGAACATTGGCTTCAACTTAAAATCACCAGCTGCATTAGCCCCTAACAAGAGAGTCAGCCTGTCCTTTGAAGCTTTGAAGCCAGGTACAGACATCTCCTCTCTAACTATGAAAGTCCTGGATAGCCTCTTCTTCCAACGGAAGGCTTTCATCTACATTGAGAATCTGTTGTTTAGTGTATGATCTTAGTTAGATCTTCTGGATGACTTGCTGCAGCTTCTATATTATCACTTGCTGCTTCACCTTGCACTTTTATGTTACGGGTATGACTTCTTTCCTTAAACCTCATGAATCAACCTCTGCTAGCTTCAGACTTTTCTTCTGCAGCTTCCTCTCCTCTCTTGGCCTTCACAGGATTAAAGAGAGTTAGGGCCTTGCTGTGGATTTGGCTGAAAGGAATGTTGTGGCTGTGTTGGATCTTCTATCCAGACTACCAAAACTTTCTCCATATCAGCAATAAGCCTATTTCACTTTCTTTAGAGTGTTCACTGCAGTAGCACCTTTAATTTCCTTCAAGAACTTTTCCATTGCATTCACAGTTTGGCTAACCATTGGGCACAAGAGGCCTGGCTTTCCACCTGTCTCAGCTTTCGACATGCCTTCCTCACTAAGCTTGATCATTTCTAGCTTTTGATTTCAAGTGAGAGATGTTCAACTCTTCCTTTCACCTGTGTACTTAGAGGCCATTGTGGGGTTACTAATTGGCATAATTTCAATATTGTTGTGTCTCGGGTAGGGGAGAGGCCCAAACACAGGGAGAGAGAAGGGGCAATGCTCAGTCGAGGGAGCAGTCAGATACAATATGATTCCAGTTCGCCCTCTTAGGTGGGCATAGTTTGTGTTGCCCCAAAATAATTACTATAGTGACATCAAAGATCGCCAATTATAGGTCACCATAACACATATAATAATATAGTGCGGGAATTACCAAAATGTGACACAGAGACACTAAGTGAGCACATGCTGTTGGAAAAATGGTGCCGATAGACTTGCTCAATGCAGGGTTGCCACAAACCTTCAATTTGTGAAAAATGCAATATCTGTGAAGCACAATGAAACAAAGGACAATAAAGCAAGGTATATGCATACATATGCCCCTCCCCAAATTCTGAGCCCATTAAATCTATGCAGCTGTTTTCTAAAGTATCTGCAGCCCTTCAAAACCATAGGAGAAAAAAAACCCTGCTGGTATAATACAGGATGTTGGGTCTAGCCGTTTCACTCTGGAAAAGAACTAGCCGACCACGATGCAGATGGAGTGAATGCAGATGCCAGGACACCCTCCACAGTGGCCTCCACTGCCCCTCACCGCCTGGTGCTCCCCAGGGTTGATCTGTGTGACCAGTAGAATCTGGCAGGAATGATGGTATGTCACTTCCAAAAATTAGATTATAAAAGATATTGCAGCATCTTTCTTGGTGTATGTGTGTGTCTCTCTCTCCCCCTTTCCTGGGTCTCTTGCTGTGGCCACCACGTCGTGAGCAGCCCTGGGAGGCCCACGTACAGACGAGCTGAGGCCACATCAGCGAGCGTGGAAACAGCATCTTGATCACAGCCTCACAGGGGACCCTGAACCAGATACCCAGCCAGGCCACTGCTGAGCCCCCAACCTACAGAAACCGTAGGATAACTGTCATTTTGAGCAGTTCAGTTTTGTGGTAGTTTGTTACGCAGCCACAGTGAACACTGTGCCCGATAGTATTCTTATCCTCGTGTGTGCAAGCGTGTGTTACACAGATGAGCGCGGAGTGGTCAGAGTCCAGAGTTTGAAAGCCGAGGCCTCTGGGTAACATGAAACGTTGCGCAGACAGCAAGGTGTCATTCATTCGCCAGTGACCTCGTGAAGGGAAGGGCGTGTTGGTGGTGAAGACGCCTCATCTCTGAGAGTGACGCACACTGTCCTTTCCCTCCCACCAGAAGGTCTGGTTCCTGCTGCTCTGTCACTTCCCCGGAAGGACGGGCCTCTCCTCCTCCACCCCACGCCCGTCCATGGCGCCAGGATGCCGCGGCAGCCTCAGGAAACCGCAGATGAGGGGATGGGGTGGGAGGGGCGAGAAGAGTCCCTGGGACACTCACAGCTTAGTGGCCAGGCGTGGTCCAGCAGCCAGGTGTCCTGGCTGGCGCTTCCAGCACGCTCTGTCCCCTCCATCAGAAGAAAGGGGAACACGGGTTCTTAGCACAACACTTTTGGAAGGTCGCTACTGACGCGGACTCTGAGGTTTCCAGTTAGGCACATTTGAAGTGATAAACATGCGCAGAGCGCTGACTCTGTACAAGCCACGGTGCCGGCTGCAACAGAGAGGACAGAGATAAGTAAAAACACCATTCCTGCTCTCAGGAATGTTTAATTCTTGTGGGCGCTGTGATCAAGCATGTTCATGACTGTCCTGTCCACCTCAGGGGCCTGGGGGAGGGCCCGGCTCACAGCTGGGCGATGAGCGGAAGCTTCCCTTAGGAGGTGGTGTCCAGGCTGGCCCGAGGAAGGTGGAACTGGCATCTCTGGACTTGGGGCCCCAACAGAAGGCTTTCTTGTGACACTTCAGTGCCCGTGTAGTTACAGATCTGGCCACCCCTACCTGAGTCTGAGTTTCTTGAGCCTAGAGATGCGCTTTACTCACTGCCCCTGGTGCCAGGCACAGCACGCGACTCCTTCATCATAGGCTCTAGTGGACGTCTCCCAAGGGAGTGAGTGAGGCCATGTGGTAGACAGTGAGTGAACCTGGAGAGGTGACTTGGGACTGAATCACGGGGTCTTGCCTACCACGAATATTGAGCTAATTGGCAGGAGAGCGGGTCTGCCTTCTAGTGGAAGCAGTGTGGCCTCCCGTCTGCACCAAGTAAGGGCAGAAGCTGGGGTGGTAGCTGCATGGGCCCCCACGTGGCCTGGGATCTGTGCTCAAGTGGAATAAGCCATGTGCAGTAACAGAAGTGTCAACAGACGGGAAGGACCAGGCCTTAAGGACGCCGCCATGGTGCCTGGGCTGGAAGGATAGAGCCACTCAGGCCTGGCCATGGTGGCTTGAGCAACTCCAGCTCCAGGGGACAGGCTGCCCTAGAAGCAGGGTCCACAGTCACTGGACAAAGAAATAGGGAAGATTCCAGCTCAAAGAACTCAGGCCTTCTGCTCCCAGGAGCAGGGGCTGCTGCAGACCCTGGGCTTGGCGAGCAACTATCCTGAGAGGGAGAATTTTCTCTCCCAGGAGCACGAGGGCCCTTCATGTGAGGGTCTCTAAATGTGCCCTCTGGTGGTCGCCATGGCACCCGTACTTTCCATGTACAGCAAACAAGCTTAACTTGGACTCGCAGGAACGAGGCTCTTTGCTTGGGTACATCTTTCCTGTCACCTCCTGGTGGTCTCTGAGGGGAGATGGGGGGGGCTGTGTATGGCAGGAGGGGGTCCACAGGTCTTCTGTGGGGGTGCCTGGGGTTCTGAAAATTCACCACAGAGTTTTGAATTCAGCTAATAAAGACACCTCAGAAGAACCCGGAAAGCAGGATCTCGTCCCCTGACCCCAGTCTGTCCCAGTCCTGACCTGGGATGGCAGCACACCCCCCTCCCCCGTTACCCAAAGAGAAGAATGAGAAACGAAAAACAGAAAACTTTAAACATTTATATAAAGTTCTCGAGGGGTGAAGTGATGTGGCGTTAAAACACTGACCCAATTGAAACTTAGCCGCATTTAATGGGCCGCCTGTGCGCTTCTATCAGGAAAAGATGTGTTGCCGGCTCCCCCCGGGTGTAAAGCGCGCCCAAAATAGAGACCGAAGAGTGGCTTTATCCTACGGTGACTCAGCGTCGGCCGAGAGGGAAGATGAAGGCAGCATGACGAGGTTCACCACAGGAAGTCCACGGGCACGAAAGCCGGGTGGGGTGCCGGGGACATGGAGGCCCCGGCCTGGCCGCGTGCTGGGCGGGCAGCAGCCTGTGAGGGAGGCCTCGCGCAACACAGAGCCACACTCCGTCGTCGTCCGGAGCCTCTTTTATCAGGTGACCGTGTCCCCAAACGGGAGGCCACCAGCACAGAGACCCAGCTGGTGTCCCCTCTCTGTCCTGCTCGGGAAACTCAGGGAGCCCACGTGAACCCATGCATGCCCGTAACCGTGGCAAAGGTCCTGTCTTCAGAGGGCTCTTGGCCAAGCTGATCATTAACTTTAAAAAATGATCTGGCACATTTGAGGCGTTTCTTCAAGCCAGTTTGGGACGGAATCCCTGATTAGTGCCATGTGTGCCTGTCAAGCTCGGTAGTTTTCAAAACATCCCTGGCCCCCACGCCAGCGCTCACGCAACAACGCCCCCTCGCACCCCACGGCAACGTGAATTTAACTCTGGGTCCCTAAACCAGAGTTGTCCTGGCTGCTCTTGGTTAGCGCCAAGCACTTTCGGCCCAGGGGTGAAGCGGGGCTCTCCTTGCCGGCCCCAGCCCTGCTGGAGTTGCCTGGGCACCAGCCACCCTGGGGGTGGAGCAGGGCTGTGTGGATCGTGACTGGATTGTGATGCAGCGTGGGAGGTGGCCCTGCCGTGGGGAGAGGGGAGAAGCCAGGCTGGGCTCCAGCACAAACAGTCCAGGGGCAGAGGGAATGCTCCCTGGGACCCGAGTCCCTGAGTGATTTGGAAATGCTAAACTTGTGCTAAATTCAGTTTCATGATTCCTTGGGGGAAGGGCGTTCTTAAGAGATTGTTTCACCTTAGAAAATTCTGTATTTACCCTTGCTTTGCAGCCTCCGCATATCCTATTCCTTTGCACGCGTTTGCAGCAAACTTTGTCCCCAGGGTTTCAGGCTTTGGGGATAGAGACGAATGTCCATGTCAAAATGATTCTTGATAAAAAGCATCCTACATGTTAAATATTTACTTTAAGCTAACCGTTAAACTTCTGTGAGGTTAAAAAACAAATGTATTTTCACTCAGAGCCTTTCACTAGTCAACGTTTGAGTCTCTTCAGGCTTTTTTACTTGGCTCTGTGGCAGCCAGCTAACAAACTGCATTCCGGAGATGAGCTGACAAGGGTGCAGAAATGAAGAAATAAACAAAAAGCCATGTTAATTTCAAGCTTCAGTAGGAATACAAAAAGAAATATTAACATTTGCTGAATGACAAATAATGAAATGGCTTGGAATTTTTAATGCTTCTAGCAAGCTTTTATAAGCTCTTGTGGAATTTTCTCCCCATCAGGTATAGCACGTTTATAACTAGCGGCTCGCTGTGAAGGTACTAAATAGTTTGATAGGTTGTTTAATTTAAAGATTGGTACCTCCAAGCATGTAGTGTTCGTAATGCAATTCCACAGCCCTATTTACACTTCTCCATCTACTCGGAGTAGCCTCGTCTCCTTAGTGTAGTCTTTATAATTGTTTTTCGCTCTGGTTTGAATGTGGCCCCTCCAAAATTCAGGTGTTGCCAGTGTGGTAGTATTCAAAGGTGGGGCCTTTGCGAGATGATTAGGTCACGATGGCTCCTCCCTAATGAGCGGGATTAAGGCCCTAGAAGAGGCTTCACGCAGCATTGGCCTAGCTTAGCTTGTTCTCCTGCCCTTTCTCCCGTGAAGACGCAGCAAGAAGCCCCTCCCCAGATACAAAATTCTGGTGCCTTGATCTTTGACTTCCCAGCCTCCAGAACTGTGAGAAATAAATTTCTGTTCTTTATAAATTACCCCATCTCAGGTATTCTGTTACAGCAGCACAGACTAAGACATATGCTCACTGAATGAAGTTACTTCACTCATCTGGAAGGATGGTCACAGGATGCTTTTGTCATTATTGTTTAAAATATATATGTGGCAAGAGGATTGCTTGAGCCCAGGAGTTTGAGGTTGCTGTGAGCTAGGCTGACGCCATGGTACTCTAGCCCGGGCAACAGAGTGAGACTCTTGTCTCAAAAAATAAATTAATTAACAAATAAAATAAAACATATATGAATGTCAGCCTCTAGCTCCTACTCATTTCCTGTTTCTTTTACAGTCGTGGTCTTTAGAAGCCTGTCCTCACACCTTACTGTAGTTACCTTCCACACTGGGAACTAGTAAGGTCCTAAAATTTGTATTCATGTGTTGATTAGATGTAAAGCACTATTAATTTTAATTTAATTCAATGAGCACATGCTTTTGGAGTCCCCCTGCACGTGAAGGACTGTGTGACGTGTCCTGTGGGCACCTCACCTGATCTCCAGGGACTTAGTACTCCTGGGTGTTCCAGTGTAGAGGAAAGGTGCTGCGGCAAGTTAGAGGAGGGGACTCGGATCTGGATTTAGTCTGTTGAACCCAATGGAGAGGTCGACCTGTCTGGCCACCCCTGCTAGATGGTAATGCTCACACAAAAAGGCCTGCCGTTGATTTTGTATACCCAGTGCTTAGCGAGTGCTCGGCGTACGGTGGGAAACTGACAAATGTCTGTTGGGCAAGCAGGAAGGTGTGCTGGTGGCAGCCTTTGAGGTGGGCAGAAGAAAGTGTAGGATGCTGACAGCCAGCGATGAGTGTGAGAACACCCCTGTAAAGGGACTGCCCTGTAGGCTGGACCGCTAAGAGTTCAGCAGGGCTGAGCCTTGGCTGGGGTCAGCAAACTACAGCCCACAGGGCAGCCACATCCATGCATCTGCAGAACTGTTGTCTGTGGCTACTTTTGTGCTATGTCGGCAGAGATGAGTAGCTGCAACAGAGAGGAGTTATAACACATAACCTGCTAAGCCGAAAATATTTATTATCTGTCCCTTTGTGGAAAGAGTTTGCTGGACTCTGCAATAGAGGAATAAAGCAAAGATGAGTGCAGTTACCCTAGGACCCTATTGTAAAGTGACGGTGCATACTTGGTTCTCTTTTGATCAGGGGATTGCCCTGATGCACGTGTGGTTTAGGAAAGCTAGAGTGATCCAGTGGGATGGAGCTATGGGGAAGGGACCAGCTGTAGGAAAACCAATTAGGAGGATGTTACAGTCAATCTGCTTAGGCGTCAATGAAGAAGGAACAACATTTTGAGTCTTATCTAAGCATTGGCTTGGTACACGTTGTCCCCTGGACTAGAAACCCTGACCCTTCTCCCAATTCTTGTCACCAGGCTGGGAGTCCTCACGGCTCCTTTCAGAAACCTCATGTTGACCCCGCCCAAGTGGTCACACCCTACTTCCTCTTTGGTGGTCTCTGCACAAACATTTAACTCACAGTGTGGTGTTTGGTTCTTGCTGACATCAACTTTGTTCTCCGATCATTTCTTCTTTTCTCCACAGTTTAATCTCAGGCTTCTTGAGGTCAAAACCTCTATGTATTCTTGCTTCTGTCCCACCTCCCCCGATACTCTAGTGCCTTTTTAGTTTGCGCACACAAAGGAGCGTTGAGAACCGCTTAAGCAACACGGGAGTCACCAGGCAGCAAAGTGAGTCATGACATTTAAATATGGAAGCAAATCTGGACTTCTGGACTCAGGCGCTCAGTGCTTGTGGCCTCTTCACCGTTTTCCATACGCCCCCTCCTGGTGTGTGTGTGCAGATTGTGGCCTGTCACACAACCCGCCAGGGCAGGGACTGCATCCACACCTCTCTGTTCTCAGTGGTTATCGTAGTATTTTTAACATAACGGGCCCTGTTTTTATGTCTGGTGATGACACAGTCACTGAGCAGGATGTCGTAAGGAGAAAACATACTCTACCTCATTCCATAAATTAGTCAGAATACATCGGCTACTAACGGTAAGAGCAAGCATCTGTCTTTCTGATGCACCAACATCTATCAGATAAAACAATTAAACCCATGTCCATCATTTTGGTACAATAAAACTAAAATTAGACACAGCGTAAGTACAGTCGAGTCGAGAGCATTTATCCCAGTGTTAGTCTGGAGACGACAGAGGCAGGTGCCGGCGGGCTCAGGGCTGTTGTGGAGGGCAGCTGGGTGGGGGGAGGGAGGTTGAAGGCCAGACTGAAGCCCCGAGTCAGTACCTGGGACCCCTTTCCCAGCTTGACCCTAAGCCCTATCAAGGGTTGGAAATGCAGAAGTTTTAGAAATACAAACCAGGTTTTACTTTAATGATATTCATTAATGACCTAAACCAAGAGAGAATCTCCTACTTAATGAAGTAATTAATTAGCTCTGGGAATTGAAGTTGAAAACAGAAGACTAATTGATTAATATGATTACTGTGTTCATTTTTCTTCCTTTCATGGAAAGGAGCCAGTATTTGGTCCATGCCAGGTTTGCTACTTGGGGCTAGACTAGAACCATTCTGCCTGGAAGCATTTTCAGTCTTCCCATCTGATTGTCTGATTCCCGTACTTGTGTTTTCGTTCCTGCTCCCCATAAATGGAAGGCCCAACGCGGGAAACCTTGCTCTTCGGGTTCAGCGAGAATCCCATCCCCTACATGCATTGGGGCTATCTGGCACTGTGGCTTTCTCCTTTCTTTAAGTCACCATTGTACCTAATGCATACCATACACCTCAACATTTTATCTTTCTTACTGCTTTATGTGCGGGGTAATGGAAAAGAATGAAAAGATTAAAAAACCAGAAATATCCCCTCACTCTGCATCAGCTGTGTGAAATCTGACCTCCCTGAGCTGGCAATCGGTCTTCTCCAACACCCCTCTGAGGAGCAGATGAGATAATGTAGGGGAAGACACCTGTTAAAGTGCCACACGAATTTTAATTATTGGCATCATTATTGTCAGCATTATTTTTTATATATTATTATATTTTTATATATTAATCTTAGCTTCTCTACTACATTTATGCTTAAGATCTCCAGACCAAAAATCAGCAGGTTTTAGAACATCCCTTAATAAATGGGCTTTGCCCTGTGCCAGGCAGTTTGCTGGAAATTAAAAGCAAACAATAAAACCAACCCAGTCAGACTTCCTCAAGTTATCTAGTGCCACTGCAGGAAGGAGGACAGGGAAGACCCCACGCGAAACAATCGGAACTTAAATGGTGCTGGGAAACCCCTGGGCCAGCCTGGCCTGCTCCGTCATCCCCTGCGCTGAGGAAGCCCCCAGCCTGGGAGGCCTCACGCAGGTGGCCCTGACAGCCCTCAGCCTTCGGGGCTTCCCCAGCCCTGCCTTCCTCCGTGCGGTCTTACAAAAAGGAGCAGAAAGTGGTCAGAGAGGAGGTTGGGGGAATTTGGCACTGGGGGCTGACTGATTTTCCCAGACACAGTCTCGTCTCTAGGAGGGAGACAGAACTGACAGTAGGAATGAGAAGGAGGCTACTCACTGTCAAGGTCAGAAGCTGCAACCATCTTCATGTGCTGCTAGCCAGCCAGCATGCCCCTTCACTTTGTCCCAGCTGACCACCTCTCTGTCTTCTGCATTCTCAGTTCATAGTTTGCACTCTCTTCTGCTCTCCGGGGCCCCAGGGAAGGGGGGGTCCCCAGATAGGATTTAGTGGCCAACTTTCTCCCCCAACCCTTTCTTTTTTTAAAAAAATGAAAAATGTTCTAACCACTGCTTTTCTAATCACCACTGTTCTAACCACTGGGACTTTCTGTTCTATACAAATCTATTGCTATTAAAATATTTTAATTGTTGCAGGTGGTGAATTTTGCCTTATGGGCTTTGTTCTAAGTTGCATTACTTTTTGCAAGGAAGAGACTGAAGCAGTTGCGAAACATTAAATCATACCATGACTGAGAACAGTACAAGTGTAAATTCTTTATAAGTATAATAGGAGTTAAAGATGAGGTAGTCATGTAGAAGACAACCCACAATGATTAAATAAATTGTGATTCTGGTTCAATGATCTTAATCACCAGAGTTAGTAAAAGTGTTACTTTTAATTATTTTTTTTAAGTCCTCATGTTCTAAAGTCAAGACTTAAACTGACCTTTTTTATGGTAGTTAATGGTTAGTTGATCTATTTAGAACTTTCCCAATTGTTTTTATAATCTTGACTGGCCTTTAATGTGAAAGACATTTTATAATTTCATGCCAACTTAAATCAACGTAACATTTGATTTTCAAATCATTACGTCAGTAGTTAATCAATTCTGTTACTCTTCAGGTGTTATCGATACAAGGTAGAATGTAAATTCCATGAGGGCGAGGAAACTTGTAGGGGAGTGCATCTGTTTTATACCCTGTATTATGGTTAGCACCTAAATCAATGCCCAGCATACATTGTGGTCACTACATAGTGTTGAAAAAAATGAATGAATGGAGCTATAAACATAAGCTATAATATTTTTATAAAAGTCCAGAGCAATGCATTATCATGTTAAACTTCGCATGTATCTTTTTAAACCAGAACTATAAAGAGCAAACAAATGGGAATAATTAAAACTAATTTGCCTTGCCCATGTGAGCTATAGCATTCCATGCCTAGATCTGCGTAATGCCTATTTCTAATAAATGCATCTAAGTCACTTCATTAAAAGTTGATTCTCAACTGAAAGTACCACAAGAGAGCCTAACCCATTTTGGCACACAGATCATATAAATAGCTCTTAATCGGCTTCAATTTTCTGATCTGCATTCAGCAGTGTTTACAGAGACTAGCGTAAAGATAGGTGCAGGGCAGTCACAACGGTAGAGAAAACGTCACGTTAGCAGTTCTTTTTAAGTAAGTCTATAAATACAGAGTTCGCCAGTGGTGTTTTCTATAAACCTGTCTCTGGTATAATTACTATTTCTTTTAATTATTCTTTTTACCTTTATAATCTTCTATTATTGTTTGACATGCCAGTTTCAATTCCCTGAATTCCAGTTGTAATACTTTGTTTTCAAGTATTGTAGCAGTATCTTAATGTTCTTTCTATAGCAAATCACTCTTTTGGTTCTTTGTTTCAAATTGTGGGTTTTTAAAGTGTTGTTTTTCAAGTCCTAATCAGAACTAGAAGATATTTAAACTTGGCTTCAAAAATCTGTTTTGAATTATCAGGAATGTAGAAGTGGCAGCTAGAACTCGGGCTTTTTTTTTTTTTTTTTTTTCCTGCAGTCAATAGGAGTGATCAATAATTACACAATGTGTCTTTTGTCATGTAAAGAGCTGGGCAGGGGCATCCAGGGTCTCAATTCAGAGTGTAGCTCTAGGGGACCCTTCATCAGCCCTGAAAAGCACCCATGGTGTGGAACAGCTTTGTTGTAGGACCTGAACCTTCTCAGACCCACCTCTCAAACCACAATGTTTAGCTTTTATTATATTAATTCTCACTTGCCAAACGTCTGAAAGCAATTTGAGAGTAATTTCAGCCAATTCTTTCAGTCGACCTAGTGAAAAATAAATGCAACCTGTTAATTGTGCTTCATTTTGCTCTGTTGTGGCATCTCAATAAATGGTTAAAATCATAGGCACAAGAAGTAAATAAAGCCTAATTCTAGTTTAAAATTCAGCCATGGGTATACTTGTGCCTGGCTTCCGTGTTGACCTCATGGCCATATGACTGCCATCAATAGCGCTTTATATTTAATCAGTTTCCTCAAAAACCCATACTAACCCACATTTGCAATGTTTGTAGTCTTTTCTTTCCATTATAATGGATGTAGCTTAGCATTATTGTAGGTTTACTCTATTTGATTATTCTAGGCTTTAGTACTTTTTATTTCATCACTTAATTTTCCCCGCTGACTGTGACAGTATTCTTGCTAATGAAACAATTCAGTGAGACCTGGAATTTCCCTTGGCATTTATGTAGTCTTGTGGCCATCTCTCTTTGCCCGATGTCATCCTTATAAGAACCATACTCAACAGATAATTTGGAGAACCTGTTACAGTCTCATTTTCTCATTCACAAATGAGTCTTGAAAGGCTGAATTTAGGAAGATGATTTTTAAGATCTTTCTTTCAATCTATAAAAATAAAAATGGGCTTATTAATGTTGCTTCTATTTTTAATTATGTGTAGCCACAATGTAGTTCTCTCCCTTCCTGGGTATTGTCTCCCCTGCTGGATCACCAGCTCCTCAAAGTGGGAGATCGCTGCTTCTGTTTATTGTTCGTCCTTTGAACTGGCTTAAAGGCAGGCTGAGTATGCACTGACTCCCTGGCCAAGAGGATTGATAGTGGTCTTCTGGCCGGGAGGAGGGCTCTGTGATTCTTCTGGAAAGGTCACTCCCTACCTGGAATGATAACCCCTTGATTTTTAGAATATAGTTGTTAGCCAAAGGGATTAATCCAAAGAAAGAGATTTTAAGGCCACGTCACTGGTTTTGTTGTTTTTGATAAGGAAATTGAATCAAATCCTATAAATTGCCTACATTATATAAGGCACAGGTTAAAGTGATCCTGCCACTTGAATTCTTTCCTGGTTATATAATTATTTTCAAAATGTCTTGACATTTGAAAGGCCAAGAGCCAATCACATAAATAATTACATTTAGAGGAATAAGACAGTGATCAGTCTTTTTTTACTTTACCATTTTTATCCATTTGGATTCAAAGCTGGATTTTTTTATCTCAACTAAGTAGAACAGCTAATATCCAATTTAATGTGCAATTTTAACATTAACCAGTCAGATCTGAAATTTTGAATAGCATTTGTAACTTTTAATCACAATTAATGGCATTAAGCTTTAACAGAATTGATTTCATTTGTTAATTTCTTCTAATCAAGTTTCAGACGTGTGTCAGTACTTCAGGTGAGAGATGTCTCACCAGAAACCCCATTAAGTGAAAAATAAATCATGTTTTCTACAACATTTCTCATTAATCAGACTTATTTGGTTAATATTGAGCTTATCTGACTCTTATTGCATAAGATACTCTTGATTTTAATTAATGTGTATCTTATGCAAATAATTGCTCTCTTTACTCTTACCTAAAAGATAAGCCAAAGCAAAACAGAATGTATTTGCTACTTATTACATGTGACACTAGACGTTCTAATGTGTAAAGGAAATTAACCAATATGTTTTATATATTATATAAATGTGCAAGTGTTTTCCTGGGAATGTGGCAGTTCTTTTGAAAAGCAGCTTCTTATTTGTTTTCTGATTGTGAAAGCCAACAAGTCTGTGCCACTTCTGAAATGGCAGTCACTACATTAGGATCCTGCAGCAGTGAGTGATTCAGCACTAGTTTTTTGACACTCTGCAGTGCGACTAGTTGTCCCAAAGGGTGGATCAAAAATTATAAATTTGATAATGCATATAATAGAAAAATTATAAAATTAAATTTAAAACTATGTATTTCCTTCTCGGGGTTAATTTAGCAACTCATTCCAGCAGCCATAAATATTTTTATATCCTTTTACCTGATAATCTCATTCCTTAAAATTATAAGTAATTTTTAAAAAGCTAGGTGTGTATACCATTATCCAACTGTCTCTAAAAGTTGAATATCAAAGACAACTAAAATCAACAAATGAGCAGTGATGAATAAAAGTTTGATAAATGGAATGTTAATAATTGGACTCTGTTACAAACATAAAGATCAAAAGTATGCAAGAGTAATTATTGACTATCAAGTGACAAAAAGAACACAAAACTGTATGCATGCTGTAATTACAACTATGTATTTAAGGACTTAAGTGAAAAACGATTGTGTTGGGGTTGGAAAATGGATTTTTTAAATTTTAGTTTCTTATATTACTACAGTTGAAAACATTTTCTAACTTTTTTTATGTTAGGAGAAATAGATCAGTCAATAATTTCATGTCATATAACCAAAAATACAGTACCTCATCTTATAGTGCCATTTAACAAATGACTCATTCATTTGTCACATCCTAGAAGAGTGACTGCTTTTCTGAAGGTCCATTACCTATTCCCAGAAAGTCATTTTCTCAGAGGGACAGTTTGTTCTGTAGTATCTTATCTGTCTAGTTAAAACCCCAAGAAAGAAGATAGTATTTGCCAGTAAATAAACTGACATTTGCCACCTGACCGTTTGACTTTTTTTTTTTTTTTTTTTTGGAGACAGAGTCTTGCTCTGTTGCCTGGGCTAGAGTACCATGGCATCAGCCTAGCTCACAGTAACCTCAAACTCCTGGGCTCAAGCGATCCTTCTGCCTCAGGATCCCAAGTAGCTAGGACTGCAGGCCGTGCACCACCATGCCTGGCTAATTTTTTCTATTTTTAGTTGCCTGGCTAATTTTTCTTTTTCTTTCTATTTTTAGAAGAGACGGGGTCTCACTCTTGCTCAGGCTGGTCTCGAACTCCTGACCTCAAGCAATCTTCCTGCCTCGGCCTCCCAGAGTGCTAGGATTACAGACATGAGCCACTGTGCCCAGCCATGACCTTTGACTTAAGGAGACCCAGAGGACACTTGAGGATTCCAGTGAGCCTTAGGTTTTGAGTTATCATGATGATGGTCTCTTTCAAAGGACACGTCATGGCCAGACCCTCCACATGTCTCAGAAGGCCTGAACCCGTGGTAGGTTGGGTTGCAGGCTAAAGAATAGCTTGGCATTCTGACCCCATTTTAAACTAATTTTTTTTTAACAAGTACTTTTCTTGATCTTTTCACTGAAGGAAGGAGGGCCAAAATAGATAAAGCATTGCTCTTCCTGTATGCCAATGAATTATTATTTTTTGAGACAGAGTCTTGCTTTGTTGCCCAGGCTAGAGTGAGCGCTGTGGCGTCAGCCTAGCTCACAGCAACCTCTAACTCCTGGGCTCAACCAATCCTCCTGCCTCAGCCTCCCGAGTAGCTGGGACTACAGGCATGCACCACCATGCCCGGCTAATTTTTTCTATATAAGTTGGCCAATTAATTTCTTTCTTTTTATAGTAGAGATGGGGTCTCGCTCATGCTCAGGCTGGTTTTGAACTCCTGACCTTGAACAATCGGCCCACCTCGGCCTCCCAGAGTGCTAGGATTACAGGCGTGAGCCACCGCGCCCGGCCTCCAATGAATTATTTTGAAAACGGCAATTCCCAAAACATGCTTACCATGTCATCCCTACCCTTTTCTCGGATGTACTTTTGATTGTGTGTCATTCCTAGTCCTTATAGAAATTGGCTTCTGCCTCCCAACAGTCACTGTCCATCAGCACGGCCTATTGCATAATTGCTAGCTTGAAAGCACCATCTGGGTAGCTCAGTGTTTAAAAAAGAAAAATTCAGACCTCCTTATTGATTTGAAAGAGCTTACAGTCTACTTGGAAACAGAACAGAAGACATGAAATGACTGAAGAACATTCTCAAAGCTTGAGATGAACAAGTCACATCATAAACATTCATGCTGAACTGAATGCTGGGGGATCGTGAACAAATGAGCAGCTGGGTCAGATTAGCTAAGCAGATGGCACTGGGTGCCCAGGTGGAGGGAGCACGCATGGAGGAGAAAGTTAAGTGCCAGGCACTCATTTAAAGGGGATGAGTTTGGTAATGTGATGAGAATAAAGAGCCCTTGTAGATTTTCTGGTAAGTGGATAATGGAATGAAAATTGTGCCTAAGCAATGGATGGATGGAAGGATGGATAGATAGAAGGATGGAAGGATGGATGGATGGATGGATAGATGGATTAATGTGGCCAGCAGGCTGAAGGCAGGATTCCAGCCAGGAGAAATTAGGTCAGTACATACACAGCTATAGCATCAGCTAAGGAAATGGGGAGGGCACAGAAAATTCCAGATATTTCACATAAAAAGATCCTTCTAGGTTTCATTCAAAAAGTGGTGAGTGTGAGATAAGAAGGAGAGGAGTAACCAAGGGAAAGAGCTGGAAGGAACTTTAAACCTTAGGAAGTTGTGGTGGTGATGGCAGGCTCTAATAATAGGGTACCTATAATAAGGGCAGAGGAAGGGCTCTGAGCTGCTCGCTTTGGTATGTCATAAATATCCAGTATCGGTAGGCTGTCCATGCAGACAGTTATGGAGTAAAATTAGGGAGCAGTTAGGACCACAGATTAGATTTTCCAATCATTTCTGCTTTGGATGAGTTAATATGCAGAAAGAAAAAATAGTCAAAAGTCAAAGGGCCACCTAAGATAGCGATGGAGAGCAGAGAAATTTAGGGCCACGGTGCATCTCAAACCCACCCACTACTGGGAGCAGAGAGCAGCAGGTGTGGTTCTTCATGTCTTCTACAGGGACTATTCTAACACCAGTGAGAATCGAAGCCATGTGGTAGGGATAAAGGTTGAGGGCTTATAGGAAAAAAACCTCAAACTACTTATTGGATTAGTTGAGAAGGAAGGGTGCAGATGACACGGAAAATAGGAAGACGAAAACTGAGATTAAGTGGTGTTTTTGTTTTTTTTTTTTCAGTTTAGGAAAAATCTAGATCTATTTAGGTCTGAGGAATGGGCACTGAAGCAAGGGGACTTGAGGGCACTCTCCTCAAGCAGGTGGCAGGAGAGAGGGTCCTCGTGGGAGCAAGGCCCATGGGCCCAGGCCGCCGAGTCTTGTTCCTGTGCAGCCTGCGTGTGGACACTAGCTGGCAAAAGTCCAGGAGAAGAGCAAGGGTCTGAGGGCTGGTGAAGGGAGATGACCGGGCAAGGGTTATGGGTGGGCTTTATGGAAGTGGGAGACAGAATTTAGGATGTTTCTGGGCTAGTTTCTTCTCATCAGTTCGTCTGTCTCCAGCTTCTAAGGTGGGAATGTGGAAAGTGCTAATGTCTCAAGGTTAAAATTTTACCTCAGAGTCTAACTGAATTTAACATTTACATTTTGTTTGTCTGTAATATCTTGGGAACTCGGTTTTCCCCCTAAAGCTGCTATTTCCAGTTTCCTGTTGGCTTGGGCGGTAAGATCCACCCTGCCTGAAGTCCCTTTCCTACATCAGTTGCCTTTAGGGCCACACCCCTTCACTTAGGACACCAGTGGAAACCCCAGTAGCCAACAGCGGCGTTGACTGCTCTTTTCCATTTCTGAAGAACTTTCAGTATGGTCTCACATCCGCACCTCAGGACAGCTAAGGAAGCCCAGGAGGTCACCCAGCTGCAAGTGGCCCAGCTGCTGTCCAGACGCAGGTCCGTGGCTTTCCAGCCGCACTGTGCTGCTGCCTCTGCAGTGTGACCCCCTCGTGGCTGAGAAGAGAGCCAGGTCTGGTGTGCAGAGGCTGTTATTCTGCGAGCCAGTGACTGGACGCTTACAGGAACACTGTATGCAGAAGGCAAAGGGCAGCAGGACCAGGACTGAGGGGAAAAGCTCTGTGGTGGTGCCAGGACTGCGGTGCCCTGCTAAGGGTCAGGAGGACAGAAAGGCAGAAAGCAGGGGACAGATTCTGGGCTGAGGGAGGTGGACACAGGAATTCCTGTTGCTGGTAGTGGACAGTAAGGAGGTGGCCTGACACTGAGCCAAGAGCCATGGTGGCCATAGGGAAGGTAGGAGAGATGACCAAGAGCCCTGACAGTCAGGGACAGGTCTTAGGTAGGATGTCAGGAATGTCTGAGCAGCAGGGAACATGAGTACTTTACAGTAGTGAGAGCTGGGGAAAGACTCCTGTACAGCCCAGGTATGGACCTAAATGGTAGACCTGACCTGAGCATCATGGATTCCTGGGATATTTCTAATGGGGATTACTTGGCAGGTGGTTTATAAGCACTATGGGACGATCACAAGGTGTCCACATGACCTCACTAAAGAAAAAGGCATGCCAGATGATCCTGTTTATTTTCTTTTGAACCTTAGAGCAGTAGATCTGGCAAGGAAATAACAGGCAGGTCCTTACCTTCGTAGGGTGCTTTCTTGCTAAACGTACATTCTAAATTCAACAAGGTGCACCTACCAAGGGCTTGACATGCTATGAGCAAGATGAAGAAATATGGACTAGAGAGTGGTATTGTTGGGTGGATTTTAGCTACAGACCACACTCAAAGAGCATGGATTAAAGAATCATTAGCTCGAGTACAAGGTTCCTTGTAGATGCTGCAGGAATCTATGTGAATGAACCGAACAAAGACGTAAAAATCTTGTTTATCAAGTTTGTGGGTAACACAACCTTTTGGAAGAAGAACTAAGATCCTGGATGAAAGAACCACAATTTGAAAAAGATCCCATTAGAACGGAGTGTGAACTGAGCTGATCATATACTATTTAGTGAGAATAATGTAGTCTCAGCAAGTTTTGGGGGTTTTTTTTAGGCAATTAATGGGGAAACATGAAATAATATTAAAAGACTTTGTCAGGGGGAGGCTCTGCGGGAGATAGATACATAAGGGTGGTCAGTATCAGATGGCTGTCAAGAGGGTTAATGAATGTTAGTACAGAGTGAGGAAAACACAGTATTTAGAGCAAGGAAGGTAATTGTCCCCTTGTATCATGTTCGGTCGCATTACATATGGAGTATTTTATGTTCATTTTGTTGTGGGGTGCAGTTCTACTTTTGATGTAAAGGGCGGTGGAAGGATCTGGGGGTGTTTATTTAGCATGGAGAAGAAAAGAGAAGACCTCAAGGTTTATGGCAACTGTCTTCAAGTACGTAGAGGGTTGCCATGCCGAAGGCACCCCAGACGGCTGGGTTTATCCTACACTCCTCCAGTGGGCACATTCAGGCGTTCCAGGCCACTCAGGCTTTTGACTTGTTGAGCAGCTCATCGGTGTAGGATAAAGCAGGTTTGATGTGCAGTTGTCGGGGATTCTGTAGAAGAGACTCTTATATTAGGTCCGGGGTTGTTCTCCAGGGTTTCTGGTGTGTGAGTGTTACCCAGTGGTGTGCTGGAGCCGGTTGTACCAGCTTGCAGGAGCTGGTGGTTAAATAATCAGGAATTTTGTGAGCTAGTAGTGAAACCATTGGTTGCTTTAAATTAGCCATGGAAGCAGTATTTATATCAGGGAAGTTGGCAACAGCTCAGCCCCACCCCGCCCCCACACATCCGCCATTACTGTCCGTAACAAAGAAGGTTTATTAGAAGCCGAGATTCTGTGGCATGTGGAAGAGCCCACCAGGGGAAGGGAATGTCCATGTTTACGTTCTTTGGACTTTTCGGATTCTATTTCCCTTCTTAATTGTGCTCAGCTCCCCTTTGGTCCTCATACCACTTCCTATCTCCTGCCAAGATCTGGGGCCTGTGAGTTTCTGTCACTGGATCTGCCAGGGAAACGCGGATATCTACTGTTTCTTGGAATAATTCTTGTTGTGTGTCTAGCCTGGCCAGCCCTCTGCAGGAGGTGCCTCCTGCCTCAGTCTCAGCGCTAGCCTAAAGGACCGTGAATACCAGTGAAACAGGATTTGAAAACACCTGGGCTGTTGAGAACAAGTGATTACAGGTGCAAGGTCCAGCCCACAGATAGAACAAAGCCCTGCAGCCCATGTGGCAATAACAGCCCAAAAGATGGGGCGTTTGGGTGGACCTCAGATCAGCTCCCGAGCAGACAGCCAACAATGGTTTAATTCTGTTGTTTATCTCCCTCATTTTTTTTTAAAGAGAGGATTTAAATAAAGTCAGAATCATGATGGGCATGGAAAAAGCAAATGTCCTGTGGTACATGATAAGCAAATTCAGCTGTGGTGATGCGAATTCCATTTGAGTTTGTTTGAGGCTCTAAGTCAAAAAATTGGTTGTTTTTCCTTTTCTTAGATGCCTACTGTGTCCCATTTGAAACGCCAAGGGCTTTCCCATTTTCCCCAAGGATGCTTCCCACTCCCCGCCCTTACTGGTTTCCCAAGAGACAGACAATAACACCCATGACTGGTTGGGCTACAACCAGGCATGAGCTTCTAAAACTGTGGGAGGCTGTTCTAAGCAAAGTGTGTATTGCCAACCAGTGAACTGGTTGAATTTGATTAAAAGTATTCTTGGCAAAATAACACACATCCAAAGGCGATTTTTGAACTATAGAGCAATTCTGAATCTCAACATTCAAATTATAAATAAGGGAGTTGAAGTATTGGTGTTGCTTTAACACACAGTTGTGTATTGTGAAGCTGTAAATAGGTCTATTTTAAAAGAGACTAAACCCTGGTGAAGATGAGCTATATCCCTGTATAGTGATGGATATGAAGAGGAGTCAGGCAGAACTGAATAAAGGAAATAAAGGCAAGACAGAAAAGGGCCAGAATGCAGCTCCAGCCAACCAAAAGTTCACGGGCTGCAGACACACCCTTTGAAGGAAGGGTTTGTAGTATAGGCCAAGGTCAGGGAATAAAGAGAAAACCACATTCCTACTGCAGAAGCTGTAGGATGACAGCAGCTGAGGTGACAGTGACGATTTTAACCAGAGTCCAGACCGGGGAACACTAGGAGCCCAAGCAAGAATCTTTCTCTGGACGTACAGCCGCTGCGGCTGCAGCCAGGGGTCTCAGCTGAGTTTCTTGGCCAGAGCTCTGACCCATGGGCTCACGGCCAGGAGAACCTACCAAAAAAATGGACTTAAAAAAGATTGCTATGACTTGAAAGGGTGCAGAAAGAATGGAATGTCATTAAATCGTGCCTGTTAAATCTTTGGCCGCATGAAATGGCATATCTGTTGTATGCTTTCAGAGTAGGAAGTTTGGTTTGAATGGCCTGATTATGATGCCTGGCAGGAAGAAGGTTAAGAAAAGGGACACTCCCAGGGAAGAAATAGGGCAGTGAGGGAAGTGTGGACACAAGGGGCATAGACAAGCAGCTGGGCTTGTTAAGGTAGTGGCCCCCTTGCAGCAGAGACAGGGCCCTATTGTTCTTGGTCAGTCAATACCAATACCACATGCTGTTGGCCTCGGTGAGAAATATGTCCATCAGTCAGCACCTAGCCTTCCCCAGCCAGGGTTCCAGAAGAGAATTAAGCATTGCTGCCCTAAGACATCCATCCTGTGTAATGAAGCAACTTCTCTCCTGCCACTGTGGTACATGGGAAGGAAGGTGGCGGTTACTCACATCATTTTCTGTTTCTGCTGTTCAGATAGAGAACCCTGGTTGAGAAAGGCTGGTAGTGCAGTGACCTGAAACCAGCCTTCCAACATAAAATCAGCAAGCACTTGGGCAACCTAGGATTTTGCCTGAAGGCAATTGCGGCTGAGCAGTTGTAATGGTGGGCATTCACAATTAGGGTTGCACAGAACAAGATCTCGGCCCGCCTTCGTGGCTCCTCCCAGTTTTCTCCGCCCATCCGAGGTTAAATCTTAGCCAGATTTATGCTTTCAAAGACTCTCCTGTGACAAAACTTCTAGCATTTGGTTTCTAAAATAGATATGTTCCAGTAGTGTTGGCATTAAATTAGTTTCTATGGAGAAAATATTGTTTTTGCTTTCCCACTTCCCATGGAATTATTTGCCAGGAATGTAATTCAGTGGAATTGAAAACTCTTGGCTTATCCTCACTTAATAACATGGTCATTTGTATGGCATGCGTTGAGTAAATGAGTGAGTGACTGAGTGAATTAAGCTTATAATTAACAGTTTTTCACATATTGACACTCATTTGCTCCAAGGTGATCAGATAAGAATAGTTTTTACCATCTCACAGTTGGGGAAACATAGGCTCATAACATTTAACCGACTCAACCAGGAATCCAAAGTCAGAAAGTGGCAAGGTCAGGTGGAGAACCGGGTCTCTTAATGCCTGGTGCACTCCTCTTCAAGGACATTCAGAGGAAAGGTGGCCAGTCATGTGGTGTGAAACAAAATGAGTCCATCAGCTGTGTTTTAGTGAGCACCTGCTGTATAACACTGTGTTAAGTGATGTGGTGTCCAAGGAAAGAAGATGCCATCGTTTTTAATTAAGAAGCTTACAGCTTAATTGGAGAGATCAAACTGCTATACCTAGTAACAATTCAGTGCCTGGCATGACTCTTACGTTTCATGGAAGGTGTGTTGAAGGAAAAGAAGAGAGTTCCGAGATGCACGACAGTGTACCTAGGGAAAAATTGAAACTGAATCTTGGGCAGAGATAGGGCTGGGTAAAGCCAGAGGCCAACAAGAGCAAAGCAGGGGATTATGGCCGAGGATCATTTTGGCTGAAGGCAGAACGTACAGGTCCTGACTATATCTAGAGATGAGGAACGAAAGCTTAGCTTAGGTAAGGCTTAGGGGTTTGGGACCAGTCAAGTGAGAAATCGAGTAGATGAGCTCTGAAGGGACATGTGGGTCAACACAAGCCACTGTAGCAGCGTGATCTCTGATGCTAAGGCCCCGTGTAGGCGTGTACCTCCTGCGGAGGGTCAGCGTCCGTCCACGGTGGGCAGAGTGTGGCCTGAGGCTCAGGGTTAGAGCAGAAACCTGGGGTGAGGCCATGGAGGGACTGCTGATAGAAGTGGGGTAGAACCGAACTCTAAGTATGTTTAGAATTCGAATAGGAAAAGGACAGGGCATTTCAGATGACAAACACAACATGGACAGAAGTATGGAGGAACAAGGGTCTCGCCACGATGTGCACCAGTGACAGGGAAGAGTCAGAGCTGGAGGAAATGGTGATATGAACTGAGCAAAGCATCATGGGGAAGGGCCGGCTGCTCTGGGGCCTTGGGAGCAACTAGAATCCAGATCCCATGTGAGGAGCAAGTTGGTTCTCAGGAAAGGAAGTGGTACGATGAAAGCAGGTTTAGGAAAGCCAGTCTGGTAAATTAGATTGGAAAGGGGAAAATCAGGGGCAGAGAAACTAGCCAGGAGGCTGTTTCAGTAATCCGGGTGGGGCTGAGGGAGTAGTGGCACTAAGAATGAAGAGGGAAAGTGATCACGAGGTCCATTCCTAAAAGAAAGCAGAAACTCGAGAGATAAGGAGAGACGTGATAGGCAAAGATGACTCTTGAACATCCTAATTTTGGCGATGAAAAAATAATGGCTCTACTGGAATAAATGAGCTGGGTTGGAGAGGAACCCGTTTTGGGGCAGGGAGGGGATGAGTTCACTCGGAGGCATCCAATTAGAAATAGTCTTGGTCTTTGAGCAGGTCCTGACTAGGGGCCGGGCTGGGGATGCAGCCGGCTAGGGTGGGTGCAACAGTGAGTGCGGGGAGTGAAGGGGAGGGGCGGGGGAGGAGAGGAGATGGAGACACGGGAGAAATAGCAGAGAGTCAGCAAAAGGCATTACCCTAAGGGGGTTTTAAAAGCGAGTTGAGGTCAACAAGGTCTGTTGCCAAAAAGAGAGGAGGCTAAGGCTAGCACCGAGGAGAGGCCAGTGGGTCCCCGAAGAGGAGGTCGGCAGTGACCGTGAGTGGGCAACCCCTGCAGGTGCCCTAGCTCGGCCTCCTCATCCTGCCTGAAACCATCCTTAAATGACACACTGGTGTCCACACTGCCTCCCTGCCCCGAGCCTTCTGGACTCTTATCCATTCTCCAGGTGCCTGTCAGGAAAGTGTTCTTTCTTTAAAATCATAATCACAGTCAATTAATAGTTATGTTTCCAAAACACACATCTCATCGTATGTCTCCCACTGGATTTGTGGGTTACTTTGGAAACGAAGGCAGGTCGTGCAGACTGTCCCCGCGGGCAGCCCGTCAGCACTGGGGGCAGAGGGAGCAGGACGGGCAGTGCTGCTGTAAGAGGAAGAGGAGAGAAGGGACGAAGGAGGGGAGAAAAAGGAAGTGAGTGTGTTTGAGGCAAGAGCTAAGCTGAAGGACTCGGAGGAGCACGGCTCTGTGGGTCCCACTCGCTGTCTGCCCACAGCAACCCCCAGATGCACAGACCGTGGCCTGCCTGTCCCAGCGGGAGCCTCTTCCACAGGGTTGCCCCGCTCACTCTCAGCAGGCCTCCTTTGCTCTACAGTGTGCGTCCTTGTCCCAAAGGGAAGGTCGACATTTGCTTATTTATCATAACTTGCTTCATTTGCTCCGGATCTGTTTGTTTGTGTTCTCAGTCCTTCCCTGGTCTGTTTCCTGGTTTGCCTTAGTCATGACTGTGGTTCCTTCACTGACCGGTCATTGCCGTCAACTTTGTACCTTGTGAGGGCACCTGGACCTCACCCTCACTCATCAGTACCTCGGCTCCAGGCTGAGGACCCTAATTCCTGCCCCATCAGAGCAGCCTGTCCTATTAACTGGCTGGTTTGCATCGCTGCCAGTTGCCTGAGCATGTGTAACTGCACGTGACCAGAAGGAAAGCGGTGAGAGAATCCTAGAATCGTGGTGCTGGCAAGGACTTCAGAAATCACCCTATTCAAGCTCCCACTCACAGGAATCCCTTCAATAGCTTTTATTTAACTTATTAATAGCTTTTCCCTTGATTTAAACTGTTCCCCAAAATAAATATTGGGTGGGTGATCCACAGAGTAGTTTGAGAGTTGATATTACCAGAAATATCAAGATGAACAAGCTTTTTAAAAATCAGAATCTGGCTGGTCTTTAAGCATCCACATCTCAGTCTGTCCTTCCTGTCTTTTTTCCTCTCCTGCTAGCTGCTGCCCCCACAGAGACAGCACTTGGTGCTTTCACGGGGGAGGCCCAGGGGGACCAGGCGACAACCTCGGTGCAGCCTCAGGGCCATAGCAGAGCCACCGAAAGGACCCCATCCTTCCTAAATGCATTAAACAGCTCCGAAGATGTGTTTTTTAATGATGTTTAACTTTAAGAGCCTCATCTGTGTGGCAGCAACCTTTATGTCTGTCCTGTGCCGTGAAACCTACAGGTGCCACTGGGGCCCTTGTTTTGCTGCTTCACCATCCAACGGGCAGGCTGCATGTGCTCAACTGTCTGGGCAGTAAAGAAACAGTCTTGGGGCCAGGGGAGCACGTCTCACTCCCTTCACCTTTGGAAAGGCAGAAACATGGTACGGGAAAAGCTTTGCTAATGCAACGTAGAACTTAGTTCCACACCAGGTCGGGTGATCCAGGTGTGCTTCCTGAAGCAGTGGGTGCTTATTCCCCTTGCTCACTGATCACCTGTGCCTCTCAGTGGCCCCTCGCTCAAAGGAGGCACAGGAATCCTTCTAGAGGTCCATGTGTCAGACTTTTCCTGTATGTGAGAGGCATGATTTATCCCGTAAAATCTCTAAACCCACTATCTATTTTGCATTTCAGACTCCTCAGCAGTGCATTGTGCAGTTACTCATGTTTAGGGACAAGCACCCTCATGTCAGTACTTTGTGAGTGAAGAAATCAAAGAGTAGCTCGTTGTCCTGCGTCAGGACTCTGGCATAGGAGGTCCAGAGCTAGTATCACCACCGTCGACACTGTCTTCTGCTCTGGTGTCACTTGCCCGTTGTGTCCCTTCCTTGTTCTCTCAAACAGCCTTCTTCGTGTCTTCCTGCCTCTGCACCTTTGCTTCTGCTGCTGGCCTCTCACCTTTAGGGCTTCTCCCTTCACTCTGCTCTGAAGTCTGCCTACCGTCTACCTGTCTCTAACCGTCCTGTTTAAATTCTGCCTCCTTGAATTCCCTGTGCCTCCCAGCTTGGAGTGGAGTTCAAGAAGTCCACGAGAGTTTAAGCTCCATGAGGGTAGAGACTATTGTTTTTGTTCAATGCCAAACACTCGGTGCCCAGCACATAGTAGATGTTCAATAAATATTTATTGAATGAGAGAAATTGCTCCCTCTACACTTGGTCGGCATCTGACATGCCTTACTTCTGTCTGTATTCCTCTTTACACGGTCTGTATTCCTCTTTACACACACACATACCAGGTGATAAGCTTCTTGAGAACAGAAACTTTGTGTCACCCTCTAGCAGAGTCTCAAACACACTGGGAGCTCAATAACTATTGGTGGATTGAGTTTACTACGTAATCACTCAATAATGCAATAATGTTCACTAAGCTCAGGGGAAGGGGGGAGGCAGGCAAACATCTTTCTCCTGCTGTCTTATATAAAACCATTCCTGAGCCACATTTTAAGCAAACACAAGGCCACATCTCCCCCCACCCAGCACTTGCCCACTTAGGAAGGATAGTCTTGAGAGCATGATGCTGTTACCATCACATTCCTCTTCAAAAATTTGCAAAGAACTGTATAGAATTGTTCAAGAATCAGTTATCCAATGGTTGGCTGGTTAATTCCTGAGTAAGCCATTCTGAAAACCGATTATAATCCTGTTTCAAATGGAGACTTGGGAGGAGGCCAGAAAATGGCATATTATTGTATCTTGTAGGAGGGAAGAATCCGGTAGATATTCACTGAGTTATGGCGCCAGGGCCTTCCTTTCTAATGTTATTGTAAATAATCGTGAGAGTGGGAAGCTGGGTCAGCAAAGCAAGAGAGACCCTGAGCATCGCACTTCCTCTCAGCGGAGGTCTTATATAATGAAGACCTTCATAAACAAACAAAATTTAACACGGGTCCCTCCTGTTAAAGTTCACGCTGTTTAATGTAAAGTGGGATAATTGTTTTACATTCCTTTAAGTTCTAAGGTGTCCCTTGTTTCTGGGGCAGCTGTTGACTTTTTGTTTGTTTAACAAAAGAAAACTAGTTTTGTACCCCTCCAAAGCACCCCAGGATAAAGGTAGAAACAGTGATCTTTACTGGATCCTCCACTCCTCTCCCTCCCCTGGTCTCTCTCCCGGGAGTCAAACCCAAATGCCCACAGGGCCGGTCAGGGACAGTCACCGAGCTGGTGAGGACCGTGGCAGGCGGCACACACGTGTGCCTTTTAAGAGGGCAGCGTTTTTCAGCCCAGATTCACTGTTGCTGTGAATAAATGTGTGGTCCAGAGTTCCGGAAGCTTTTTATTTTCAGCTGGAAATCCGAACTTTGAGGAAATATTGCCTCAGTTCTAAGTGTTAATAACTAATTCAAAGAATTTCAAATCCCGTGCAGGCCAGTTTATGTCTCTGTTGGTTTCCTCCTATGGGGTAGCAAGCTTTGTCCCGTCCCTTCAATCTTGACTGCCTTTGGGTGCCCGGGAGTCCTCGCAGGCACTGTTGTCATCGTGCCGTCCACCTTCTTAAAGGGGCATTTGACCGATTCCCATGGGGGGGGGACAGGAGCACCTAGTGCAGGGCCGTATGTCAGGCAGCTGCTCGGCTGAGGCTTGTGGAAAGAGCAAGAGCTTCTGTTTCGTGATCCCTCCTCTTAGAGATACACCCACACGTAGGCTTAAGTGTCTGCTGCTGCACGACAAATTACCTCAAAATTTAGGGGCTTGCACAATAAACATTATCGCACAGTTTCTATGGGCCAGGAATTTGGGAGCAACTTGAGTGGACAGATATCTGGCTCCAGTTTTGTCAGGAGGTTGCAGCATGCTCAGCTGGGGCCGTGGTCATCTGAGGGGCTGGCCGGGGCTGCAGGGTCTTCATCCGAGGTGGCTCATGCTCGTGGCCGGCAAGCCGGTGCAGGCTGTTGACAGCAGGCCTCTGTTCCGTTCCTCGTGGGTCTCTACAAAAGGCTACTTGAATGTCCCTACAACACAGCGGTTGGCTTCTTCCAGGCTGAGACATTCAAGACAGAGCAAGGCAGAAGCCAGGATGTCTTTTCTGACCCAGTTTCAGAAGTCACACATCGTCATTTCTGCAATGTGTTGTTGGTCACACAGGTTTGCCCTGCTCGGTGTGGGAGAGGACCACATGAGGATGTTGAATACCAGGAGGCCAGGGTCATCAGGGGCCGTCTCAGATGCTGGCTGTCCCAGCTGTGCTCACCACAGACCCTCAGTAAACCCTTTGCAAACAAATGGTCCAACCCTGAGAGTAGTCTTTCAAAAAAAACCTAAAGGAATAAAATTTACATCCTAGCAATAAGTACCTGATATTTACCCATTGACTATTGTGTTCTTGGTCAACCTCAGAAATTAAAGATCCTATCTTTATAGCCCATCTTAGAACTATCCTCCCTGAATGTATCTAAAATCATTTTTAAAAATAAATTTTAAAACCCTACCTGTCCCACCTCCTAGAGTGACAGATTCAGGTGTGCCATCTGCTCCTCACAGGAATTCTTTCAATTCTGCTTACCTCTCTCTGCTTCGTGGGGTGTCCTTGTTTGCATGCTCTCTCGGTTGCCTGAGATGACACGTCTCTGCTAAATCCAGTGCTTTCAGAGGTTCGGAAGGACAGTCCTCCTGCACAGACAGCAGCGCCCCTTTGGCATATTAGTAGCACTTGTGCAGACAAATAGCCCCCAGTGGTTTTCTGGGGCCCTCTGAACTGGTGGGAGAGGGGTGCACCGGCAGGGAGCAGTGGGCAACTGCGGTTCCTGCCACAGTGTCCATTTCTGGCACCCCCTTTCCAGCTCACCCCACAACTCAAAAAGCAGGACGGAGTGGGCACTGCCAGTGCTTCCAGACACACACCATGCCTCCCAGGTGCCACGCCACCTTCGCCTCCTTCAAGACCACCCTTCATATTCATTTCAACCAGATTCGCCTGAATAAAAGTGTTAGGGCGAAGGAAAGGTGTCCCGGTGTGACTTCCCCCAGGAAGATCCCTGCTGGTAGCCGGTCTTATTTGTTCAATAAACAAAACCTTCGGCCGGGAATTGAAGGGCAACTTGAGCAGCATCCACGAGTGTGTGCGGGGCCTCTGGACCCCCGCGATGTTTTCGTGTGTACCTGGGGGACGGAGCCCTGCACCCACCACCCCCCACACCCGCCCGCCCGCGCAGCAGTGGTCACCGAGGCGGGGTGTGGGGAAATGGAAATGAAGTGCACAGTTCGTGGTGGGGTGGCGTGCGATCCAAGGGGGGCGGTCATCGCAGAACCGAGAACAAGCGGCGGCCGGTGAGTAACCTCTCCAGGTTAGAGCTGCTGTGATGGATGGTCTGCATTGTTCTCTCTCTGACCTTCGTCTGAACTTCCCCTTCGAAGAGCAGAGGAAATACAGTACTGCCTTTTCCCATATTGTTTTTGAATAATACCTTCGGACGCCAGCTTTTAGTGCTGCTGTTCCGTGCGGGGTTTTGCTCTCCCCCGGCACCCCCCACCCCGTGCCTTGTAGCTTCCCACAGAAAAATCTAATCACTAATGACTATCCCAGTGCTAACGGTAAACGCAGAAGCTACACAAATACTTGTCCATATTGAACACAGTACATGTGGAGGAACAACAGCCCGGCAGCATCCTTTCTCTCCCTCTGCTCCGCCCTCCCCTGCCAAGCAAGGCAGCCCTAGGAAGGGTCATCAGCGGTGACAGGGGGCTGAGAAGTGTGTGGGGTGTCACTGCTTGGCAGGAAAGGTGACGGATCCGATGTTGGAACCTCAGCTCTGGCTTGCGGGACAGCATGGTTTCAGCCCGGTGTGCAGGCGCAGGCAAGAACGGTGCTCACTCGCGTTAAGCTACTGACGCAGTCCCCGGGGGAGAAAACGACAAGGCTGGGGCCGTGGGCTGTGGTTCTTTCATCCCCCTTCCACTGTGCGGCCCAAAAGACTCGGCGTCGTTTCCCTCCACTCTTCTCTCCACCGCTATTGATTCCTGGTCTGAACTGTGACTCCCCCATGATGGCCTGTAACTTTGGGTTCTGTGATCAACTGAAGTCTATCAGCCTCTATAAAGTCAGGGCAGGGAAGAAGGGAGACTTCTGTTTGATTTTCACACAAGCAAGAATGGCTTAAAGAATTAGGCAGAATTGTTCACTTAGCCTCAAAAGTGAGTCTCGAGTTGAATCTTTGGGGTATTTGGGGGTTTGTTTTTTGAAAAACACACTCTTTGAGGCCGAATGAAAAGGAACTAGACAGTTCTGTATTGGAGCTTTCACACGGGGGACGGAGTTTGGCGAGCTCCATTTAGGCAGTTGCTGTTGATTGAGCACCTGCTGTGTGCAGCGCTGCACGGGCTGCACCCGCCCCTGAGCTCTGCCTTGTGAGCACATACAGGTTCTGCCTCCTCGAGGAACTTTTGATCTCACGGGGAATCCAGGACAGGCCTAGATACATAGGTACAGAGACCTACTTACATCTCTGGCACCACAGAGGCAGGCGTGACAAGCAGCCACCCGCGTAAATGATACCACAAAACTTTTATTCTTTGTCAAGCAAGAAACTGAAAGAAAGGTTGCTGTCGTTCTCTCAGAAGTCCATTTAATTGCTTATGTTGGAGTTGAATTTTTAAATCTCCGTAGTTGCCTCCTCTCTCCCCATCTCCACCTATTATTTCTTCCTTCATCTTCAAATGGATAAATAGTATCTTCTTTTTCCTCGACCACCCTTCAGCTTATATATATATTTAAAGATATAATACAAACTCCCTATGTCAAGCTTCTCCTATAAAAAATAGAGCTTGATAGGTTTCTGTTGAGATTTCACCATTGGAGTTCCCATTATCAGAGAAGAACTGCTATCAGAAAAGAGCTTGCTTGCACCCTGCCCCTTCTTGCCTTAAAAATAAGTGGCCAGGCACTGTGGCTCAAGCCTGCAATCCCAGCACTTTGGGAGGCCAAGGTGGGAGGATTGCTTGAGGCCATGAGTTCAAGACCAGCCTGGGCAACGTAGTCTCTACAAAAGATTTTGTAGATATTTTGTCTCTACAAAAAATTTTTTAAAAATTAGCTGGTACGTGCCTGGCAGGTGGCTGAGGCAGGAGGATCATTTGAGCCCAGGAGTTGGAGGCCATAGTGAGGTAGGATCAGGCCACTGCACTCCAGCCTGTGTGACAGAGTGAGACACTATCCCTAAAATAAACAGAAATCCTGTTTTCACTGCTTACATAATCAGCCACTCAGTTCAGCTCAGCAGACATCTGTGTATTGAGCGTTTACTATGTTCTTGACATAGTGCTTGGTGGTATTAGGGAAAAGATAATGAAACCATAGCCCCTTCTAGCTCGTGCGCATTAACAGTGATGCCCAGTATCTGTGGACACCTCCCTCCTTCCTCCAGCATACAAGGCTCCATGCTGGGTGCTGTGAGGTGGCCTCGGGGTGCTTCCAGTCTAGGTGAGAAGCTGACTGCAGATCATCCTCATTCTTAAAAACTATCCTACAAGGCTGAGTGAAAGCTGAGTGTGCAGCAGACAGAATTGGTGTTGCAGGAAGAGGGACGAGGAGAGACCCAGGAGGAGCAGCGCTCTCCGAGAGGCAGACTGATGCGTGTGGAGGGGAAGCCTGGGCCTGACCTCATAGTTGCTGGGTTCTGCCTCCCTCACGGCCCCAAACTCCTCTCCTGCACCCACCAAGAGTCTTTCCCCCTCCGTCCTCCTTCCTCTCTTCCCTGCTTTCCCTTCTTTTTCTCCACCTCTTGAATCCCAGCTGATGTGTGGCGGCTCCCTCATTCCACAAGCCGGTTAGCTCACTTGGCTAGCGCAGTGGTCAGTGCCCCTGAGACCGGCGAACATTCTGGTCTCTCCCGCCGAGCACGGCTCCACGCCATAGGCCTGCGCGAGAGCCCTAGCTCTGGGTTACAGAGAGGCCCTGCTGTGGGGATGAGAAGATCAGTTAGAAGACGGGGCAGCGGTATCCTCACCTGGGGGACGACATACTCCCCTTCCGCAGACAGAAACCTCTTCCGTGCAGGGGGCTTCAGGGCTGTCCCCAAGTGGGTTCCATTCCTCGTCCCCAGGGAGGTGGCAGCTCTGATGGTGTTCAGCCCCTGTGCGTCTGCTGCACTTCAGCGACCCCTAGTGGGCGATGGGAGAGCCAGCCTGGTTTTTCCTCCAGGACCCACACGAAAAGCAAGCAAGCTTTGGTTTGGTTTGGGTTTTTTTCAGCTCCTTAAAGAAAAGTTAAGTGTTGGAAGGTTTTCCCTAAATCAGCTGCCCAAGGCTGGAGACCTGGAGCCTTGCATTGGTTCATTCATTCATCCCGCAGACGTTTATGGAGTACTCACTATGAACCAGTTTAAGCTAAACATCGAAGCAATGAGAAGTTTTACATTTAAATCAGTAATGTGGAACATAAGTAACATGACTTACTTCCTTACTGTGATCGTTATCTAGGGTAGAGAGGGCGAGTCTTGAATTAACAGGTCAGTGCGGAAGAGGCCACTCTGTTGGTCACTCTGTTGGTGGGCGGTGCATCACCAGCCTGAACACAGTGACAATGCTGCATTCAGAATCCAAATTCCAAATTCCCTGCCAGTGCACAGAAAAGAGGAGTGGCCCCCGAAAGCTGAAAGATGACAGCAGGTGACAACATGACTTGGGTTAGGCCTTCCCAGAATCAGCAGGCATCCGGACAAGGCTCTAAATGCACATTTTCAGCTTTAAGCAACAAACTGACGAGTCAGAAGAAAATCAACACAAGGAACTAGGATAAGGCCCATCATAAAAGAATGCCCGAGGCGCCTCCTTTCTCGCCAGCTGTCTGATTTCCGCAGCTTCAGCCCCTCGTGCTCACCTGCTCGGGAGCTCCGTCTGGTGAGCAGCAGAGCGTAGCCGAGGCGTGGGGTCCACACTGCGGCCACCCCAGGCTCGCATCCATGTGCAGGCTGCGCGTTACCGCCTGTCCGTGCTGATTTCAAAGCCCCTTTGAGGAGCAGGGATAATGTGCGGCAGGAAATACGAGAGGGCTTTTGTGATGCTGACAGTGTTCTGTTTCTTCACTTGGCTGGCAGTGACACTGGCCTCCGCTTTCTGATAACTTATTAAGCTATACATTTTTATAGTATACTGCTTTGTATACGTGTTATCTTTCACAACGAAAAATTAGATAAATATTTTAAAAGAACCCAGAGCAGTATATATGTTTTAAAAAAATCACTGAAACTCGTGATTCCATTTCTCCGACTGACAGGTGCTTCTACAGACATTTATTGCGCACGTTCTTTCGCAAAAGGCACCGGTGTAAACCTGGCCCGGTGATACTGCAGTCCTGTGGGGGCTGGACGGCCAGACCAGGCTTTCTCCAGCGAGGCTTGGCTTCATGGTAAAGCCACCAGAGACCAGATTGGGAGATGTCAGGCCACCCACGCCAGGGATGGGTAAAGCAGGCACGGCACATGTCTGGAGGGTGCGGGTTATAGAAATTACAGGGCAGTGTGAATAACTTCGAAATGATTCCTGGTGAGGTCCAAGCTGGGTCTTCCAGGAACATTCCTCATTGAGATTGTGATTCATAGTTTCTTTTTTTCTTCTCTTTCCTTCCTTTCCCTTCTTTTTATACTTCTCCAAGCCAAGTCGATATTACTAGAAACATGCATCCAGAAAGATGTGCTTTCTTCACTTTGTTTTAATACACAAACACAATACGATCGCAAATTTAGAGGCTAGCATCAGAATGCACTCTGGACAGCTGAGAGCTGATTTCCAGTGTACACCAACAGCATCAGAAGCCTCCAGAGATTACCTTCAGTTTAAGTTCCAGATCTAGCCTTTTCTTCTGGTATACAAGCAAGCAAGTTAGATTTTGGTGCTGTGCTTAGCAGAGCTGGAGCAGCACTAGCACAAAGGATCGGCATGAAAAGTGTGTGTGTGTGTGTGTGTGTGAGTGTATTTAGTGCACACCAGGAAAATCTTACTCAGAGCCAAGATATTCACTGCCCTTAGGAATAAAACAAACCTGCCCCTCTGATTCTAGCATTTATGAGAAGTGGCCAGTTGAATCAAGGAAGCCAGCTTGCTTTGGGAGACTGTCCAACTGTGGCATGAGAATGATTTCAACGTGTAGACCAAACTGTGATTATAGCAACCTCCCATGTGGAAATGATGATTTTTCTAATGTCTCGAGCGATTCTGTTGGTGATAGCTGCGGATAATCCATTGTGACAGAATCTCTGGTACAGGTCTCGAAGTGGTCCTCACCGGCACACAGCCTTACAGACATCTGCAGTGGCCCCTGGGTAGATCTAGAATATCTCCACTGCTTAATAATGTTGCTGCTTGTGTTACATCAAGCTATGACGACCCAAAAGTTTGAGTGGGCTGTCTGTCCCTCCTGGCTCTTCTTCTTGAGTCAAAGCCTTGCTCCTTTGTTTGCAGCAGCCCTCCCCCATCATTTCTTCAGCTTATTGCAGGGCTGCAGTGCGTAGAGAGCCCAGGTCCACGGCGCTTGGCTCCGCCGTTCCCAGGGCAGCTCAGCGAAAGCTGGCACACAGGTGGGCTCCTGGCCACCCTTCCCTCCAGTTTTGCTCCTCAGACTTCATCTTTGGTTCCCTTTCTCCTTTTGCTCACCTACCTAGCACACTAATCAAAGACAAAACTACTTCTCTCCCTTCTCCTGTTTGCCTAGGAAGCTGACCTGGAGTTAGCTAGCCTCTATCGATATTTAAATCTCCACTTGGACCTTCTGGACTCCCCAGCGGCATAGTGAATTTGTTCTGTAGGGATGCTGCCCCGTGTTTCCCTGGGGGGCTTGCCCGTGGTCAGAGGGCACTTTCTCTCTCCATTGGGCTGCCCCGAGGTGCTCTCCAGCCCTTACCTTCCAGCCTGTCTTCTGTGCAGATCGCTCGCACTCCTGGCTCCAGTTCCCCTAAAACAGCCTCCTCCTCCCTGCTACTCAGATTCACTGTTTCCTGGGTCCTGTGTTGCTTTGATGTAAGCCCTCACCTCCCACTCTAGGTCAGCAGCTCAAAGAGTGGCTCAGAGCTCGAGACAGCATTGCCAAGTCTCCTTATTTTTGCAGTGGAAACCTAAGATTTAACAACCCATCTGAAATACAATTTTACATTTTGATTGCTTCTGCCCCAGCCACACTGAGGTTACTTTCAATCTACATATATTTGTGGGAACGGGCTTTTTCACTGCAGTTCAATTTGAGTATACCTTATAATATCAGTGATTATAAAATACCATGGACTAATAGAGTGTCTTGCTTCCAAGGAGTTCAAACTGCTTTATAATTCTGCCAGCCATAATTTATCTTCATAAGCTGCTGTAGAGACAAGAGAAAAAGTGAGATTAATAATCATATTTTATAGATGGTGAAATAAAAACTCAGAGAAATTGAGTAACATTTTTTTCAGAAATGCACAGCTCTGCCCGTGCTCTCCGATTAGTGCTGCAGATTTACTGCCCAAGCTGGGAGTGGCTGTGAACCCTGCCCTGGTTTTATTAGCGTGCTGTGTAAATGAGTGAGACACCGATGGGTCTTAGACTTGAATCCTGAATCCCGCATCCCAGACCTCTGTTCCTCTGACCCCATGAGCAGACATGGTAACGCCGCTCAACTCTGCCCAGTGGGGTCCTCAGGCCCACGGGAGCGCCCTCCCACACCTGCCTCCTGGGAATCCCGCCGGCCGCAAGACCAGTACTGTTAGGACTCCAGGCAACCCGAGGGCAGGGACCGTCTCTTTAGTCCTTGCTGCACAGTGCACTCCATGCAGCCAGCACTAAAGTAGGGCCAAATAAAAGGAATACAAAGTTATGGTGCTGCTTCCCTGTGCAAGAAAGATGGGGCGGGGGGGGGGGGGGGGGGGGGGGGGGAGTGCATAGGGAGTTTCATTTCTAAAGCTAGGTGGTAGGTATTTAGTTGTTGGTTATATTAATCCTTATACCTTTTTTGTATAAATAAATGAAACAAAATTGTGTTTTGTTTTGTTTGTTTGTTTGTTTGTTTGAGATAGTCTCACTCTGTTGCCCGGGCTAGAGTGAGTGCCATGGCGTCAGCCTAGCTCACAGCAACCTCAGACTCCTGGGCTCAAGTGATCCTCCTGCCTCAGCCTCCTGAGTAGCTGGGACTACAGGCATGTGCCACCATGCCCGGCTGATTTTTTTCTTTATATTTTTAGCTGTCCAAGTAATTTCTTTCTATTTTTAGTAGAGACGGGGTCTCGCTCTTGCTCAGGGTGGTCTTGAACTCCTGAGCTCAAATGATCCACCTGCCTCAGCCTCCCAGAGTGCTAGGATTACAGGCGTGAGCCACCTCGCCCAGCCACAAAATTGTTTAATGTGTATCCTTTCATATATTTCAACAAGTTTTCCTAATGTTTCAATGTATGAGAAGAAAAGTATGTTTTAAAAAATGAGGAAAAGGGGTGTTGCTTATTTTATTGCTGCCACATGGGAATATTAATAGATAAGTCATTTAGTATTTGTCAGTTGCCTACTCGATGCCAGGCTCCATACAAGGTGCCTCCTGTGATGCTCTGTGTACCTGCAAGTGGGTGGACGGCCAGTACCTGCCAGCGCCGTGAGCACTGGGCTCCCAAGCCCGGGCAGGCCCCTCGCCTGCTGTGTTCTCTCCAGCCTGTGCTAGAGGCCGCTCTCCTGCGGGATCCGTTCTCTGCCTTCTCAAGAGAGCTAGTGGAGCTAAATATCAAGGCTTCCATAATTGATGTGTTGAAAATGACAGTTTTTTTCTCTTTCTATAGAGAAATAGAAATTTCAGTGTCTTGTTATGAGAATGTTGGAAAGGAACGATCCCTCTTTTTCTTAGGTGCAAATTTTGTCTGACACTTCATGGTATTTAAAGTGTTTTTGATGTCCCAAAATAGTAATGAGGAGATTCTTTGAGATGGTTCCATGGGTGCTGCTGTAGCGGGGAAGGTGAGGAGCAGCAAATGACAGACGAGTGCTTAAGAGGAGATCCTCCTTCACGGTATTTAGGAGCCAGCAGTCCTACCTGCTCTGGAACTGAACTGAGAACAGAAACAGCCCCCATGGAAGAAACTGGAATGTGGGCCGGGCGCGGTGACTCACGCCTGTAATCCTAGCACTCTGGGAGGCCAAGGCTGGCGGATTGCTCAAGGTCAGGAGTTTGAAACCAGCCTGAGCAAGAGCGGGACCCTGTCTCTACTATAAATAGAAAGAAATTAATTGGCCAACTAATATATATAGAAAAAATCAGCCGGGCATGGTGGCACATGCCTGTAGTCCCAGCTGCTTGGAAGGCTGAAGCAGGAGGATCGCTTGAGCCCAGGAGTTTGAGGTTGCTGTGAGCTAGGCTGATGGCACGGCACTCACTCTAGCCTAGGCAACAAAGTGAGACTCTGTCTCAAAAAATAATAATAAAATAAAATAAAAAAAGAAACTGGAATGTGGTGATCAACCCAGAAAACGATATAAACTCTGAAACAGGAAGGCCAAGTAGTCTGCCTCTGGTCATAGGAGGTGTTGTCAAGGTGGTGCTGCCAGCTCCGGGGAGAACTGGCAACTGCTGGGAGTATGCAGTTGGCGCAGATTCCTTCCTCCTACAGATGTGTGCTGAGCACTGACCACGGCCCAAGCACTGGGCCAGGCTCTGGAAGTATAGCAGTAACATGGGGGACGTATTCCCACTGCCCTGTGACTAGGGGGTACCGTCTTCCTGGCCACTTATTAAGGCTTAGCTCAGGCTTCTCCTGGGACCCCACCCTGCTTTGCTTCTCCCCCACCTAGTCCCCTCGTTGTGCACTGTCTACACACTTGCACACTGCGTGTTAGCTGTCAGCACACTGTTGCCTCTGACCGACAGTGAGCTCCTAGAGGAGCCACAGGGTCTGGTTTATTTTTTGATCTTCAGCACACAGTACAGTCAGTGCCTGGCACAAAGTAAACGCTTAGTAAATGGTGGTTGAATATTCTAATAAGTGAATGAGTACAGTTTGAACCAAATTCTGACTTAGAAGGAACATTGCTAAGAATGAGCCTCACTGAAGAATAAACAGGCCTTAGCAACTATGGGACATACTTCAGGTGGGCTGAACAAAAAGAAACAGATTTTAGAGTTGACTTTTGTACTTCTAGGAATTCAGAGCTTCGTAGACTAGCAGAACAGAGGGACAAGGCATCTGCAAGGCCAGATCACAGCAGAATGGTCTGAAGTCCCCCAAGGATTACCAGGGGCCAGACAGAGAAGTACCTTCCTTACGGGGGAGGGGTGGGGGGGTGGGGGGGTGTGCACAGCCTGGGTTCAGCAGCTGTTTACAGGGCAGCTTCTGTGTGTCAGGCTGAGGAACGAAGATAAGTGAGCCACAGGCCCTGCCCTGCAGCAGGTTTAGTACGGGCCAATATGCAAACCAGTGTGTGTGTGTCAAAAATGACAGTTTATTCTCTTTCAATAGAAAAATAGAATTTTCAGTGTCTTGCTTTGGGTATGTTGGAAAGGAACGATTCCTCTTTTTCTTAGGTACAAATTTTGTCTGACACTTCATGCATGTTTAAAGTATCTCAAAATAGTAATGAGATTCTTTAAGATGTTTTTGTGGGGCCAGTAGGTGCTCAATTAGCATTTATCAGACCAATCTTGTATAAGTATTAATATGTCATTCACGTTTGTGTCCTCATCACCTGGCGCAGTGTGTGTGAGTGAAGAAGACTGGGAGGGAGGAGGACAGGCTGTATCAGAAATGTCTCATGAGTGCAGTGAAAAGGAGGCATCCTTAGGGGTGGGAGAGGGTATGGGGGGGGATTGGAAAAGGTTGAAACCAAAGGCAAGAGAGCAGCAGGCAGTTGCAGGAGAGGCCTGGACTAAAGAGGACCTGATTTAGCTAGCAGCAGTGGGTCTGGGTGGGGCCAGTGGCTTCAAGATAGAGTTCGGAGAGAGCCTCTAGAGCAGGGGTCCTCAAACTATGGCCCTGGGGCCACATGCAGCCCACCGAGGACATTTATCCGGCCCGCCGAGTGTTTTTGCCGCCGCCGCTGCCTGTCCTGCTTAGCAGCCGACTCATCCCAGGCCCACAGTGCGCACGTGTGGACTGTGCGCCGCACTCTCCAACGGTCTGAGGGACAGTGAACTGGCCTCCTGTTTAAAAAGTTTGAGGACCCCTGCTCTAGAGGATAGGATGACCATGGCCATAAGTCATGAGGTTCCATGGCCTAAATCCCTGAGGTCCCAGGTCCTGAGCCCGCACGACCCTCGTGCTACCTCCACCCCCTGCCATGCCTCTCTGTCATCCTGCTATCATTCTTCTGTGAGCCACCTGCAGGCAGGTGTCCCTTGACTCTCCTGCCATCTACTCTGCACAGGTGGGTGTGGCCAGCACACTGGCCACTCTTGGCACCTCTGCTCCTGCTCATCCTTGGGCTAAACCCTGCCTCTTTGTGCCTAAGTCCTGATTCCTTCATGAAAAGTCACCCCTTCTCATTTGTCTGTACTGCCTTAGAATGTTCCGTCTGAATCACAGGTTTTAGCATGTTCTTATATTTAATCAAGGCTTATTTTGAGTGCCAGGCACTGTGCTGCCCTCACTGGCTTGGTAGGGGGAGACAGAAAATGAGCAGGTTATTAGGAAAATGCTATAAAGTGACATTTATGGCACTGTAGATGGAGACTAACTGGTGTCAAGGGAGGCCTGTCTGTAGCAGTGACAGTTAAGCCAGGATGTGAAGAATGAGGAGGAGGCAGCCATTTGAAAGCTACTGGCATTTGAGGCAGAAGCAACAACATCACAGGAAGTCCAGAAGGAGCTTAGGGTGTTCTAGAAATTGAAGAGAAACCGATGGGACTGGAGCTATTGAGTCAGAAGAGTGGTTTGAAATGACAGTGGAGAGGAGGGCAGGATCCTGACTGTGGACGTCCCACGGGCGGCGGAGGGACTGAGCTCTCATTCTGAGTCCAGTGAGGAGCCTCCGACGGCTCGTGGCAAGGGGGTGACCTGTTCACTGCAGCCGCCTGGGAGGAAGGGAAGACAAGTGGAAAGGCTGGGGAGAAGCTCCAGGTGACACAGGCATGGCCAGAGCAGTGGCAGTAGAGGTGGGGACTCAGGGACCAACTTGGGATGGACTTTGGAGCCAGCCACATTGAAGGATTGGGTGTAGGGATGAAGGGAGAGAGGAAATAAGCGTCGTTCCCAGGCTTCTGGCTAAGCAGCTGGAGGGTGGTGATTCCGTTCAGTGAAATGAGGAGGACAGCGGGAGGAATACATTTAGAGGGGGGACAGAGAAGAGTCCCCTTTCAGACGTGAGAAGTGTGAGATGACTCTGAGACACTCCAGACGAGCTCTCAGGCTGTCAGAATGTAAACTGGAGCTGAAAGGAGAACTCCAAGATGGAGATAGAAATCTGGAAACACTAGTAGGATTTAAACCTGTGGGAGGGGGTAAGATTACTGTCTCTGTTTCCTAGAACTGCTGTGACAAGTACTATAAAACGTGTGGCTCAAAACAAGCAAGGCTAGAAGTCCAAAGTGAAGGTGCCACCAGGGTCCTGCTCCCTCTGAAGGTTTCTGGGAGGATCCTTCTTTTGTTTCTTCCAGCTTCCTGTGGCTCCAAACATTCCCTGGCTGTGGCAGCATAATTCCAGCCTCCACCTCCCTCCTCTTATTAAGGGCACCCGTCATACTGAATTAGGGCCCACCTAGCCCGGTGTGACCTCACCTTAACTAGTTACATCTGCAGCAGCCCCACTCCCAAACAGGTCACATTCTGAGGTCCTGGGGACTAGGACTTCACCATATCTCGTAAAGGGACACGATTCAACCCGTAAGAATTCCCCAGGACGAGGATGGAAAGACAGAAGAGAAGGAGGCCTAGGACTTTGCCAGCATGTGGCAGTTGCGTAGAGGAGGACAAGCCAGCAAAGCAAGCAGGCGAGCCACAAGCAGAGAGGCAGGACAGATCTGGGCAGAGGACGGCGTCATGAAAACCGAGAGTGAGCGTTCCAGAACAGGAGAAGATGGTCAATTAAGTGAAAGAAATGCAGCTCTCGGGTCAGAGCTGAGAAGTTGACCGACAGATGTGACGACGCGGAGATGGCCGCTGATCTTGACAAGTACGGTGCTTCCCGGAGCAGAGTGTCCAAGTCCAGTTAGAGCTTGAGAAGATGATGTGAGGTGGAGAGGTGGAAATCTCAGGAGGAGATTACGAGAGAGAGAGAGAGAGAGAGAGGGAGAGGGAGAGGGAGGAAGGGGAGCGGAGAAATAGGACAGCAGCTGCAGGGGGATGAAGGGATTAGGAAAGCTTCGTGTTTTGATCTGGGGAGGTGTTTTTTTTTTTTTTTTTTTTTGGTCTGTTTTGTCCTTGTGCTCCGCTTTGTTTTCTAAAGTGGGAGCCACTCGAGCATGTTGTGTGCTGCGTCAGCTCTATTTCTGTGTCTGTGTGTTGAGACGCACGTTTCGTATTCGACTGGAGTCGCCCCGCGTGCTTCGGCGCTGCTTTCCCAGCCTCGGAGCTTTCCGCAGGCAGGACTGTGGCTCTCCTTTGTCTCCCGGCCACCAAGCCGGGTGCTTGCACGTTTGTTCTTCACAGTCACAGCAAGAATATTCTGCCACGCATATCGTGACACCACGAATGGCTGCCGTATCATTTTCTTGGTAGACTAAGAGCGATTTTCGTAGGGCCTGTGCGTGCAATGTCAGGTGTCGAAATCTACGTCTGGGACTTCCTACCAAAGAACGTCACTAAAGTGCCTTTGTGTGGCCGTCTGAGTTGTTAGACTCTGCCTCGTAGTACACCACCAGGGAGCAGAAACTGTTGGAAACTGCCTTCCTGGGCCATGAGAACATTCGCTTAACTGGATAGGAGGGCAGGCCCATGGTCAAGTCCAGAGAAGTCCCCTTGGAGCCAGACCAGCCTGTTCCTAAGACTCAGCCTGGAGACCGGAGTATCAAACATCCGGCGTCGGGGCTGTGGGAAGGCAGGGCCTCACCAAGGTCCAAGTGACAGGGAAAGCAGCCCAGGACCAGAACTCTTCTCCCGAGCAGAGGCCTAAGTCCGCGTGAGAGGAGGCAAGGCGGCATCTCAGACTCTAGAACAGGGAGGGCAGAAAGGACAGCAAGTTCTGACACCACAGTCCTCTCTGTAATGCTCTTTTCAGATATCCTCCCTTTTCTAAGAGATGTGGGGTTTTTTAGATAAACTCCAGCGATCTCTAAAGGCACTGCTAGAGGCGATCTGGTGATAATCTCATCAGTCACACGAATGATAAGTGAATCTGGAAGCTCGGGTTCGTGGGCAGCACTGACCCAGGAGACTGGGGCAGGAGGTGGGGCCGAGGCCACATGGAACAGCAGGGGCCGCAGGAAGCACTGAGCTACCAGGGGCCTCCCAGCTCCTCAGGCCTGAGGACAAGGGCAGCAGCCTCTGATGCTCAGACCAGTGCTCAGCAGTGAGGACTGAAGGAGACAGAGGCCAGAGGGGGTGACGTGCCAGGCAGAGCACAGGCAGCTAGAGATGCCCAGCAAGGGCAGGGACAGCGGAAGGCAGGTTCAGCAGCACCCAGGCAGCTCACGCCACACCCCGGCAGTGTCTCCCTCCTGCCATCCAGACCGGCGGCTATGGGTGGCGCCCTAGAGGCACTGGTGGCAGTGCCGAGTCTCAGCTCTGAGGAAGGGAATAAACTCCATTTCACACCTGAAAAATCAAAACTGTGTAACAAGACATGTTTGGGTTTGGTTTTTTTCTTTTTTTTAAATACTATTATATAGAGGAAACTAGATTAGCAACAGGAACAAATTTAAAGGGGCAAGGGTGCTTTTTAAGTGGGGAAAATTCTGCTGGAAGATTGGAGGCCCTTTCTCCCTGCTGCCTCCTCCCCCTCACGCCAGGTGGGAGAACGGTGCCCAGTGCCCGAGAAAGAGAGAGAGAGAGAGAGAGAGAGAGAGAGAAGTCTCCCCAGCTTCTGTCACTCCCACTCCTGCTGCGGAAAGGGGAGGGAAGTAGCCTCTTCCAACGCTGCTTAGTCAAGTGGAAAATTTATAGAGAAAACAAAAGTCAGGCTAATGCATTTCATTATCAGCACAGTGCCTTGGGCCACATTCTTTAAAAACATAAGCTGTGTTCATATCTCAAACTTGGAGCCTGATTTCTCCAAAACATACCCCTACCTAATCATGACAGATTCTTAGAAAAGACGTGCTCCGTGGTCTCTCTAGTTTTGATTACCAGCTACTCATGAAATTTTCCCTTTGAGTTTGGTGATTTCCTTCAGAGTCTCCGGTCTGTAACTTTGTCTGTCGTTATGAAGGGACATAACTCCCACAGCCAGGAGTAGGTTGCTGTTCAGACTATGTGTTCATGAACAGGGTTCTATAATTGTAATGTTAGGTAACTTTTAAGGAGATTAATTTTTTAGCAGCTAATGGGAAAAATAGCAGTATTTCCTTGGGAAGGTGTGATGCAAACTCTAAGCAAGTGATCCTTGCTGTGAACAGATATTGGACATAATTCCATTATTTTGGATGGGGGAAGCTTGTTTTACATATTCTTGAACACAGAATACCTGGAGCTGGGTACAGCCAGCTACTTGGAGAGCTGTAGTGCGCTATGATTGCACCCAGGAATAGCCACAGCACTCCAGCCTGGGCAACATAGTGAGACCCCATTGGTCCATTGATCGATTGGTCAATAGGTAAAAGAAGACAAAATACCTGTATTTCAGAATTCCTTTGTAAAAACCATTTATTCTCTTCCGATTAGTTTCCCAGATTTTCAGCTACAAAAGATGACTTCAGAGTATCTCTAACGTGGTTATGAGTTCATTTGATTGGGGTGCAATGGCAGCAAAGTCAGTAGATGTGGTTCCCTATAGGTCTGTTCTGAAGCCACAGACCTACCCTTCATCTCAGCTTACCATCTAACCAGCTCGTCCTCTGACAGGAAAACCAAGCCAGAGGATGGAAGGATCATTGCAACGCAGCGCTTAGCCCCATAGGCCCTTCACGGGGGAGTCAGGAATGGCATCCCAGGTGTGGAAGACAGAATTCATATAGAAGTAGCTGCCTGCATTTCCAAATTGCTAATGGTTTCTTCTTTTCTTCCTTTTCAGGGCCCCTGAGATCATCCTTGGTTTACCATTCTGTGAGGCGATTGATATGTGGTCCTTGGGCTGTGTCATCGCAGAGCTGTTCCTGGGCTGGCCGTTGTATCCAGGAGCGTCAGAGTACGATCAGGTGGGTCCAGATGGCACAGGCATTCACAGGCCTCATTCTTCGTCTGGAAAATACCCTGGATTAGCATTTCATTTATAGCATGACAAAGGGATGGGATTATGGGTGTTACCTTGCTTCCGTGAACCTTGCTATTTTTTTTTTTTATTCCTTTTGCTTTTCCCTTTTTCTTCTTTCTCCTTTCTTTCCCTATAAAATTGTCATTTTCATTTTCCTCAAAGCCACTAGAGCCATTAGTATACCATATGTACGGTGACAGGAAAAGCCCTGACCTCATTCTCATCTTTTCTTGCAGATTCGGTATATTTCACAAACACAGGGTTTGCCAGCTGAATATTTATTAAGCGCAGGGACAAAGACAACTAGGTTTTTCAACCGTGACACAGACTCGCCGTATCCTTTGTGGAGGCTGAAGGTAGGAAGAGCTTCCCCTCCGCTCCTCGCCAGTGGCCCAACGCCCAGGGACGAGGGGCACGGTCCCCTGAGTGGGGAGCTTTTGATTCAGTCAGCAAAATGGGGGCAGGGGGCTGTTGTTAATACGTGGTGTGTCTGAACGTTCAAAAGCACCTCTTTTCCTTGGCCTACTGCCACCTGTGAAGCTCGAGTCCCAGGTTGTGCTTGCTGAACTCCCAGGATTTAATCCGATAAGCCTTGATGACTGTCTCGTTTGTGCTGGGGATAGAAACGTGGCCCACTCTGCCCTTGAGAGCTCACAGTCCAGAGGGAGGTTGGCCCGTGTGCTGCAAGCTCTAGCCCACCGTGATAAGGGCCCTGTTCCTGGTAGGAAAAGAATGTGGGAGCCGAGGGGAGGGAGCGTTTAATATGGCCGGTGGCAGAGGGCCAGGGGGGAGCATTTGAGCTGTGCCCTGAAGAATGAAGAGGGTCTTTGCCCCGTAGAGCAGTGGGGGAGCGTTTTCCAGACAAGGCTGCCTACGCAGTGGGGGTATACCAAGGGCCCGGAGAGGGTCTGGTTTGCACAGGCCGCAGGTGGTGCGGTGACCGCTGCCCACCATAAACTCTTGGGGGTTACTTTAACAGAAACATATTCCACTTCACTTTGATCTGTGCCTAGTCATTAAGATTAATGCATTTTCCTGGTAAAAAGAAAATAATAAAGTCTTAAGTATGTTTTATATTCATTTTGCAAGAGGGTGGGTGGGTGGATTTTTTTTTTTTTCCCGATGGAATCTACAGCCAAATTCTAATATGGTTTAAAGATAACATGTGGCCGGTAGTGGTAAAAGATTGAGAAAAGAGATTTGAGAGCTAACCGCACACTCTTAGGCTAGTGATGGGAGGCCTGGCATTTGGCAACTGTGAGGGTGAGTGTCAAGGTCAGGTCTAGTAAAAAGAGTCCTCGGATGGAGGAGGGTGAGGCCCGGCCAGAGGCAAGGTTCACTTCTGTGTCTTACTAAAGAGCCTCAGTCCTACACATCCAGCTGTTCCCAGGATTTAAGTCCCACTCCAGGTGTGCTGTCCTCGAGTGAGATTTTGAGGATTAATTACCTCTGATCCATGGATGAGTCCAAAAACTCATAGCAATTGGAAACAGCAGTTTCCCAAGCCAGTGGGGGAAGGCACGTCTGTATCTCAGCCCCAGGCGGAGGGCAACACAGCACAGAGACTCTGGAGCCACCTGCCACCTGTTGGCCATGCAACCTTGGCAAGTGCCTTATTCCTGTTTCCCCATCTGGAAAATGGGGCTAGTAATTGTCTTACCTAATATGCTGTGAAGAGATTTAAACAAGGAAGTGTGCTTTAGAACAGCAAGAGGTATGTGGATAAGGGTTTGTTAAATAAAGTTTTAAAAACCATCAAAAAGGGCTTTTGATTCTCTGCAGTAGAATCTTACCTTATCCCTTAAACTCAGGGAAGGCTGTAGGGTGATCAGGGATGTGGCATATCTGACTTGTCCTAGAATGCTCCATACCTGACTCAGAGCAGCTGCCTAACAGGTGTTCAGGATGAGTTAGCTCCAGTGACGAGAGAAAGGAATGAGTGTGCAGGTCACTTTAAGAAGAATCAAAGTCTCCCTCTCTGAACGGTGGGAAAGAGACCCTCTGCCAGGAGCAGAAACTGGAGAGTTCCAGTCCCTGTGACTAGGAGATAAGTCACGTTACCAATCAGCTTTTGCCTCTCTTGACAGACACCAGATGACCATGAAGCAGAGACAGGGATTAAGTCAAAAGAAGCAAGAAAGTACATTTTCAACTGTTTAGATGATATGGCCCAGGTAAGCTTCATGGGTGAGTATGCAATGTAAGCCCTTTAAAAACCAAGTACAGCAAGACTTCTGCAAGAGTAATACAGGGTACTGGGTAGAAATCCACATTGCTCAACTGCAGTGGTTGACCTTGACCTTAAACAGTTACATGCCAGCCTTAGTAAGAATACTATTTGGTTTGTAGAACATTTTTAAAACCTTATTCCAGCTCCTTAAAAACAGGTTCAGTTTATTGGTTCCATTTGTAGAATAGTGCTGATGTTTTCCCAAGAAAAATCCGGCCCATCGTATATGTGAGTTTACTGCCTACGATTCAGGGCATTAGTTCCCCAGAGCTGCCGTAACAAGGTACAATGAGAACTGGATGGCTCAAGACAGCAGACATTTGTTCTCTCACAGTTCTGGAGGATAGAAATCTGGAATCAAGGTTTAGGCAAGGCCATGTTTCCTCTGGAGACCTTAGGGAAAAAGCAGGCGTGTCTCTCTCAAAGCTTCTGGAAGCTCCAGGCAATCCTCATCATTCTTTGACTTGTAGCTGCATCACTCTCATCTCTGCCTCCTTCTTTTCATTGCTTTCATTCCTGTGTCTCTTTGTTCTCTGTGTCCAGTCTTTCTTGCCTTTCTCTTCTGAAGACACTAGTCATTGGATTTAGGGCCTACCTTAAACCAGTGTGACCTCATCTTAACTTGATAGGGTCTGCAAAGACCCTATTTCCAAATAAGGTCACATTCACAGTGATTGGGGATTAGGACCCGAACTTATCATTTTAGGGAACACAATTCAATCCACCACACAGTCTCTCTCAGCTCATGGACAGGAGCTATAGACTCTCACCCTTCAGCCCCAGAGAAAATTCTAGAACTTCAGTTACTTTTAGTGTGAAGACTAGTCTAAAATCAGGGCAACTCGAAGTGAGTTTTTCCTTTAAAGCAGTAAGAAACAAAGCTACAGACCAATAAACACATAGTAGCACACCTCTTACTGTAGGTGAGTGTAACCGAAAATCATGATCCTGAGTAAAGTATAAGTATACTTATCGGTTGATTAGTAGATTAGATGTTCTGAGAAAGCCAAATGGGTTTCCAGAGCATATCTTGGAAAATATCACCACAAAACAAGCCTTTTAAAGGCTATCCTAGTATAGACTTGCTCTTGGGAGAAAAATCCTATGTTCAGATATCCTGCTTGTCCTGGCCAGAGGTGACCCCAGTGAACAGAGAATAAAATGTTCATAGTTCTGGCCCTACCTCAAAAGCCAAGAGAAGGATGATACACTGTAGACAGGAAGGGTGCACTTAGGCCCTTCCATTTTCCTCTAAAGGTGAAATAAATAAACCTTTTTTTTTTTTTCATCTTATTTTCTACTGCTTGGTTGTGATTCTTTTTTAAAAAAAGAATTAAGTTGTGCAAAACACACATAACGTGAAATTTACCATCCTGGCTTTTATGTGTATAGTTCAATAGTATTAAGTACACTCACATTATTATGCAACCGGTCTCCAGAATTCTTTTCATCTTGTGGTTATTTTTAATGAGGTGTGATGAGAGCTACATTTCAACGTAACTGATGAAAGCAGGAGCAGTTTACATGCTGTCATTTCGATGTATCTGCAGGTCCCAGCAGCGGCCCTCTCCCCTTGCTGGTGCATGGTCACCTCTCCCTGCAGAGAGAAAAGCCACATCCTGTGGGCAATAAAAGCACATGGGCGGTACCTTCCATGGGGGCAGAGCACAGCCTCCTGGGAACTGGGCAAAAGGGAGATCAGGAGGGAGTTGCAGGGTGGAGGACTGGGGTGTCAGGAGAGGGGAGGCATGCTGGCATCTTTGGCAACCTGTCCCTACTTGCTTCCAGGTGAACATGACGACAGATTTGGAAGGCAGTGACATGTTGGTGGAAAAGGCAGACCGGCGGGAGTTCATTGACCTGTTGAAGAAGATGCTGACCATAGATGCTGATAAGAGAGTCACTCCGATCGAAACCCTAAACCACCCCTTCGTCACCATGACACACTTACTCGATTTTCCCCATAGTACACAGTAGGTGTCCTCCTGCTCGATGCTCTATACTTGGGGTCAGCAAACTTTTTCTTTATAGGCCCAGACAGTGAATATCTCAGGCTTTGCAGCCATACAATCTCTGTCACAACTACTCAGCTCTGTCGCCGTAGCTAAAAGCAGCTGTTGGTGTAATATATAAACAGAGGACTGAGGCTGCTTTCCAATAAAACATTTATAAAAACGGGGGATGGCTGGATTGGGGACCTGGGCCACAGTCGGCTTTATACTAAAAGGAGGGCACAGCGGGACACAGGAGAGCACGGAGCTGCATGAACCAGTTCTGGGTGTCTTTGCAGGAAGGGAGGCATCTAAAACAGCAGTGTCTGTGGAGCAGAGGTTATTACTCCCAGAACCAGCCTGGCGTGGGCTTGGTCTAGTTTGGATTTGTTCATTCATTTATTCAGCACTTTGTGTGCTGGGCTACAATGGTAAGCAAAGCAGATGAGGCCTCTGCCCTCATCTGTCCAAGGAGGACAGAACAGTATAAAACAAGTGACGCCCCAGTCACCAGGCTGTTATCGGGATGATTACAGGGTGCAACGAGAACCTATCTCAAGGGAGCCTCCCTTGTGGCAAGCCAGGAAGATCCTGAGGAAGTAACCCCTGAGGACGAGGAAGAGGAGGGCGTGGGCAGGCAGGGTGTTGCCTTGTATGGACACTCTGCCATGGGCAGGGCTGTGCACCCGACTTGTGGGGACAGTGGGTGAGATGGTGAAGTGCAGGCATGAGCTGGGGACAAGCCGCACATGTTAAGGGTCCAAAGAGCAACGGGAAGTCATTAAAGATTTTTAAGCAAGGGAATAGCTGGTTAGATCCTTGTCGAACAAAGATCTATCTACTGCTGCACAAGTAAGATGAGTCTGGAAAAAATGCCCATTGGATTTAGCAACTCGGAAGTTGTTGATGACTTAGTGACGGCTGTCTCAGTAGAAACCAGCTTAGCCGAGGTAAAGAAATAGCAACCTTTCACGAAGTGAGCCTGTGAAAGGGGAGAAAAGGAATAGGGGGAGACCAGGGAGGGGTTGAGGGGGATTGATTTTAAGACAGAAGGAGACTTGAGCTTTGGCAACACAGCTGAGTTGCTGGGCTGGAGAGTTCCTTGGCCGTCCCCTAGATGGTGCTGGTGACTCAGGGTAGTTGGAAAAGGTGAGCACAGGAGCGAGTTGTCTTTGGGGAAGTGGAGGCAGGTTGTAAGCTGCTGTTCAGTATTCCCATTTAGAGAGCTTACATGTTGGTTTATGGGCCAGAAACACATGGAGAGTTGAAAATGAGCAGTGAAGCTGTAGGCAGATGAGTGACATGAGGAGAATACGGGAGAGCAGTCTGGTCTGTTGTGACACATGGAACCCTTCCCTACACAGGATGGAGAGAAAGGGTCACAGGATGTTGGGGGAAATTCATCTAAATAACCTTGACTCTTTCAAATGCACAGACTCTGCACAAGAAGTCTGGCAAACTTAGACCTGAAGTTTAGTTTCCCTGGTTGTCTTGTTTACTAGATTAACCATTCTCTCCTTTTCTTTCTCCTTTTTTTCCCCCTTTATCCCACGTTTCCCTCTCACCTTCCCCACGTCTCTATATTCCTCTGCCTTTTGCACAAACAGCGTCAAATCATGTTTCCAGAACATGGAGATTTGCAAGCGTCGGGTGAATATGTATGACACGGTGAACCAGAGCAAAACCCCCTTCATCACACACGTGGCCCCCAGCACGTCCACCAACCTGACCATGACCTTTAACAACCAGCTGACCACTGTCCACAACCAGGTAAGTGGGGAGCGGAAGGGAAAGGGGGGGGGCTACGAGGTAAGAGCACTAGGACTCGTGTTTTCCCACCGAACCTAGGCAGAGACGAAATTCCTCTACTGTCCTGTCCAACTGTGTAAGAAAGTATTTGCTGCCGGCGTTATTTCCCTTGGGAGACGCAGGTGCCCTTTGGATTGACCACTGGCCATACCGAAAGGTCCCAGAAAAAACTTGCAAAGGGAGTTCTTTCCGCTTTCCTCTGCCCTGCTGTGGGAATAGGGTGACAGAGTCACCCCGATCCTCTCATGCCCAACATCTGCCTGGCAAAGAATTCTAGAACTGGAAGGGACTCAGGTGATCACCCAGTCTAGGCTCCTCCCCTCTTCCCCACACTGCTGGATCTACCTGATCTCCTTTCAGGACAGACAAAACCTGTCCTTTTGCCAAGTTCTGTCGCTAGAATCCCAGCAGTTGAAACTAAAAGGGACCAGGAAACTAAGGTTTTCTTCTCACGAATTTCCAACTTTTGCGGAAAATGGGCAGAATCCAGCAGCTAACATACTGCTTGAAACATGAGTGACACCCAGGAAATATTCCCCGAATGAATAACCTCCGAGTCCTGGCTCAGAATGCCACTAGTATCTAAGAGATTTTACTCCCATCTTCCCAGATCCCACAAAGAAATGTCTCTAGATTTTTCAGTCTTAATATCAATCTGCTATGACAACACTCCTGTGTCTGTATGTGTGTACACACACACACACACACACACACACACACACACACACACACGTACACATACCTCCTCCAGAGAAAAGGAGTGTTTATGTTGTAAACCTAAAGTGTTGATAGCTTCACCTGGCTGCCTAGTCTTTCAGACAAGTCCTCTCCTGTCACTGAAGAGCCAGTGACCCCTGCTTTTCAGCTGCTCCCCTGACCACCCCGTTTCCCTGGGCCACTCACATAGCATGTCAGGCTGCTAAGGCCGCACTTTTCTTCCCAGCCTGCCGCCTCTCCCCCTGCCAACCCCTAGGAGAGGCCACCCAGAGTCTGCTGCCCCCTGGGGGCCACTAGTGTTCCTGAAGCTCTCCTCCGGGTTAAGAGCTAATGCTCTCTGGCGCTTAAAAGTGCACAGAAACAAACATTCCACTCCAGGCCTCAGGCTGTGAGCTTTTTGGCAGATTATCACCACGATTTTGTTCATTACCTCCTCAAAGAGGTTTGTTTTCCCATCAGTCCTCAAGAGACACCTGATCTCAAGTCCCTAACCCCAAACTGCCCATCCCCCTCTGCCATCTGGCCACCCCATCCGATATCAAAGGCATCTGAGAGACGATGGAGGGGAGGGCACCCCTCAGGTGTGTGCATCGCGTCACATAGAGTGTCCCCATCAGGCTCTCCTTTCTGTGGATGTCTTTCCACTAGGCCAGAGAACTATGGTCCTGGGTCCCCAATCATACCAGGGATGGCCACCTCCATTCCAAGGAGTGTCACAAAGATTCTACAAAACTAAAAGGGCTTCGGTTATCATATAAGAACAGCCCTCATCTCCACAGCACCGAGACCATCCACAGCTGGCTTGGGGCTGAGGTATAGTAAAAGTGGCTGGTAACTCAGTGCAGTGTTTGAGCCAGAGTTTTAGGTGAGGGGAATTGACATCCTACAAAGTCAGCCATTCTTTTGCACTGGATTCTACTGTGCCCTACTTTTGAATACATCAGGAAAAAAAATGAGGATACACCTAGTCTTAAGTACTAGGCTGTGTTTTTCCCTCTGCTGATAATGTTATTGCTAAATATCATTATTCATAGCTAACATTTATTGGACACATTGTTTGCCAGACTCTCCTAAGTGTGTCATAACTCTTAATCCTCCCAGCAGCATTACCAGATAGGTATTATTATTAATAATATCATTTCTATATTAGAGGAGGAAACTGAGTCACAGAGCAACAAAAAGCCCCATACCCAAGGCTACTTTCTTAGTTCATAAGGCATGACCTTGAGCTTTGAACCCAGCAATCTGGCTTCAGAGTGTGGCCTCTTAATACATACACAGCACCAGATAAGTCTTATGGGGCCCTTGAATGCTTTCCTAGGTGGTGTCTGCTCTTTAAATTCAACAAGACTTCCTTTGTTCATTGGTTCTGGTAGCTTTCTTTCTACATGTGTTCCTTGGAGTTGTTTGCCCATGTAGATATTTAGAAACAATAAAATCTATCCATAGTTTTATGTTAGAAGTTTTATATTAAACTACATAAGCAATTCCTTGCTGCCCTTGACATATACCCAGTAGACTAACCAAAGTACTTTTTCCCAAATGGTCACTAATCCATACTCCTTTACATCTCAGGGAAGCTGGGTCAGTAATCCATAACCCTGTGTGTCTCAAGGAAGGTAACTTCCTCTACTTTCTAAAACTTTCAGGTTACACAGTTAGTAACATATCCAATAAGGAGTCCTCCCTTGGGTACTCCTTGTTTGATCCAGTGGATCAGCCACTTCTCTAACATTCCATGGGATTCTATTGTTTGGACCTGGCCTCTACGAAGGATTTTAATTTGGGTTTATAGGCCAAGCTCAAACCCCTTCCTTCTAGATGTCAAACCATTTTAACATCTACTACAACTGCTTCCAGGAGTCACTTCCTCCATTTTTGGAAAACCCATGTTATCAATAAACTTGCTTTTTCTTATTATTTCTGTTTGTCAGCTGCAACAGCTCTGACCAAGTTCTGTCTGTGCCCCTCTCTGACCGGTGTTAGGCTAGGTGCCTTTCCAAGAGCCACAGAGGATACAGAGAATGAGAAAACTTTGTCACCCTCACATGTGCTTCTTCAGCTGATCCTTAAGCAGGATTAGAAACAGGGAAAACCATCTGCAAGTCTAATGGTCATACTGGAGACTCGGCCTGTATCAGACACAAGTTCCACTTGTCTTTGAATCTAGAAGATTCAATGAGCTGGAATATTCAACCTCTCAAGCATCTTGTGGTCTCCATGGTGAGACAGGCCACATGCAAAATAGCAAAATGCAGAGTAGGGACAAGGTAAAACAAAGAGGTTGTGTGTTACAGAGAGGGAAAAGGGACCATTACAGGCTGGAGGAAAACACCAGGGGACCTCCAGAGGAGATGGTGATACAAGGAAAACAGGAAATGCAAGTCGTGTGATCAGTGACAAAACACAGATGCTGATACCCACATGTGTGCATGCATGTTCCCAGCCATGTTACCTGGAGCGGACCGTGTGATGCTGCAAAAACACACACATATTTAAAATCCAAACATGTATGCCACTTAATTTAGTGATTATTTTCAAACAAACTAATTTGCTTTGCACTGAAATTCAGCACAAAATCTAAGTATACAAAATATATATAAAATGACTTTGTTCTTTTTATCATATTTGACACATATACATACCCTATTTTAAATTCTACTTGTATGTGTGTCTAAGGCATCCTGTGGCTCTTTCTTTCTGTGTTTCCTAGTCCCTATAAACTTCTAGAGGCAAAACCTCTTGTAGACAACATTGAATCTGAAGCTGTTGGTAGCCTCATCCTACCCTGCTGAAGGATCAGTATGAAGAAAGCTAAGATGGGGAGAAACTGGAGAATTCCCAAGTTAGAATTTATTTTCCTTCTGCAGCCTTGCTTCACATGGAAATTTAATCTCAAATGATCTGGAAGAGATAGGAGAGGACATAATCTCAACAGCTTGTATCTGTCAGACCCACCACTGTTTCAGCCCTCTGGACTCACTAGCATCTTTTCCTTCCACTGTGCAGACTTCATAACTGAACACCACACAAGTGCATGGAACACAGACAAGCAAGCCAGTCTGAGCCTGTCCCTCTCCCGCTCTTTGTGTGTCTCCTGCACATCTCTTTGCAGTAATTGCTCTGCAACCATCTAAGGGCATCTATAAACAGAACTCACCTTAGACCTGAGCAAGGGGGACCGGAGGGGCTTTCCTGCTGGTGCATGTACTGCTCTGCCAAGCTCTGGGGACCTGGGACCCTGGGCCTTTAGTGTCTGCAGGAGCCTCTTCCTGCATTGTCTACCCACTGTGGGAGGATACTACCATCAGGCCTAAGGGGCAGGGAGTGTGACATGCAGGCTGGCAGATCCATGTATGTGCACCCCAAGCTCTTCAAGTCGTGGAATGGGATTGGGACAGGGAGAAGGAAGGTAGGGCTCAGCTGTCCCCGTCACCATGTGCCAGCGCAGATCCCAAGGCCTCTAAGAGTCCTCAACTCAGACCTGGCCTTCCAGGTTATTAGGAACGTGTGTTTGTCAGAACAGGAGGGGAGACCATTTCACTGGACAGTTTTCTAGCCTAATTTTAAACTTTTCAGTACTGAGACATATGGTGTGCAGCTGTTTCTTTATACTCTTGTTTCGGCCCCACAAATGTCAAGAGCAGGTCTGAAAGTAAACCCCAAGGGTGGTCCCGTGTCTCCTGTGCCCTCCGGTGCCTGCTTTTCCCCAGGACATTCAGCTGTATCTCCACTCCTCCCTGCTTTTGCTTTTTTGGTCTTAGTTTTTGTTTATTTGTTTATTCTTCTTTGAGTTCAGTTATGTGGTTCGGATTCGTGTCTCCCAACATACCACCTCCCTCATTTTTTATTTTTGTTTATTTTTTGTTTAATCCCCGTCATTCCTGTAGGCTCCCACCTCCACCAGTGCTACTATTTCCTTAGCCAATCCCGAAGTCTCCATACTAAACTACCAATCTGCACTCTACCAGCCCTCAGCGGCATCCATGGCTGCAGTGGCCCAGCGGAGCATGCCCCTGCAGACAGGAACAGCCCAGATTTGTGCCCGGCCTGACCCGTTCCAGCAAGCTCTCATCGTGTGTCCCCCCGGCTTCCAAGGTAAGCGCGAGCAGACGCAACCTCTCGCCTGCTTCCTGCAGGGTGACCCCTAGGGCCGTGGCACCTGCGGTTTCCTGTCGGGCTCACTGCCAGGGAGGAAAGCCCTCTTCGTTTCTTGCAGCGAGAGCATGAATATCGCTGAACTTGAGGGCTCCGGTCCTACTGTCGCCAACCTAGAAACAGGACTCATGCCCCGTCCAATTGTTAGTCTCACACCTGCCAGGGAGTGTGTCCCTAGCCAGCTGTCTGTAAATAAGCACATTGTCTGTGCTGTCATTGTTATGCTGACGTCACCTCTGGCTTTTCTTCACACGAAATAGCCTCTGTGTAGTTCTCTGCAGAAAACTGCCAGTCTCTGACAGCCGGCAGAGTCCCAGTTCACAGGGAGAATATAAATCTGTCTGGAAAGGACCTCCTCCCCAAAAGGATTCTTTGGCCTTGACCCCAACACTCTTCTCCTTTAGGTTCTAAGATGCTAGAGTTGACTGTGTACTTTGTTACAATGTACACAGAAAGCTTAAGCATTTATTTTTGCAAGCATGTGTGTGGCTGCTCGGTTTCAGTGCATATGTTCTCTCCCCGGCACCCCTTGCTTTGACGTGGTCAGAGGCCCTTGTTTTCCTGTTGTAATCTGTCAGCATAACTGTCCCACTCTTGGCCTTATGGACCCCTGAATTTGACCTTCTAGCCTTTGAAAACATTCATTTCAAGAGGTTTGGGGAGGAGTTTTGCTGTTTTTTTAAATGTAAGTTAGACACGAAAGGGGAAACTTCCCAAGGACCAGGCACTACCTGCTTGTTGGGTCAGGACTGGTGCCAAGGGGAGTTGAGAGATGACACAGCTGACTGGGAAAGTTCTCTTCATGCTCAGCTAACGCCCCTCTCCCCCTCGCACTGTCTGGAACAGGCTTGCAGGCCTCTCCCTCTAAGCATGCTGGCTATTCGGTACGAATGGAAAATGCAGTCCCCATTGTCACTCAAGCCCCAGGAGCTCAGCCTCTTCAGATCCAACCAGGTCTGCTGGCCCAGGTAATTCTTTCTTCTTTATTATTACGGGTATTATCATTATCCATGTTAATGGTCGCAAAAGAGAGATATCTCTACTCCCTCCCTCATTCGCTGGTAATGAGTTAGGTGTTTTCATTCGTTGGAATGTATCTGTAATATTCTAAATGATCCCCGGGTGAATTACCTTCCTAAGTATCTGCTTACAATTCCAAGAAGAAATTTAGATACAGGGAGAGTCTGGGGAAAATATTATTATTATATCTTTGAAATGCAAATTAATCTGCAAGACCTAGGTTTTAATCCTAACTGCTAGTAACTTGCCTATGACCTAAGGCAAGTCAGTTAACATCTCTTTGCCTCAAATTTTTTCCTTGTAAAATAGAAATGATTTTTTTAGAGCCAAAAGGAGCCTTGGAGATTATCCCTTCATTTTATAGTTGAAAAACCAGGCTCCCAGAAGCTGTGAGCTGGAACCTTCCTTATCTATCTATCTATCTATCTATGTAGGTATTCTGATGGTAGAGTGAGATCACAGAGATGAAAAATGGTTGAAAATTGGTACAGTTGTTATATAAATTTAAGGTAACAGTAGTGATGCAATGATAACTGTAATCAATCGTTAATGACACTTGAACCCGAATAACAAATACATCATTATGCCAGGTACCTTACAGTTGTTAACTGATTTAATCCCCACAACAGCACAAGGTATTTGCCTCCCCTTAACAAATAGGGAAACTGAAGCACAATAACTTGCTCAAAGTCACACAGAAATTAGGTAACAGAATCAAGACTTAAACCCAAGAAGTCCAGTGCAAGCATCTGTATTTAACCACCATGCTATGCTACTACTGTATAATCAAGTCTGCTGTTGGGCATCGAGGACAGCTAAATGCTACTAATTTCGAAGCACCTTTATTTTTAAGTAAGGTAGATTTAGAAAGGCTTTTCCCAAAGACACTTTATGTATAGCGTCTTCTTAAATAGAAGTTGTTATTGTTTCAATTTTTATGTAGTCAAGTTGTATAGATCAGTTCTGGCTCTTTTCTATTCCATTGGCTTCTCTAATATCCTATTCTTAACCATTCTAATTTTTTTTGAGACAGAGTCTCACTCTGTTGCCCGGGCTAGGGTGCCATGGCATCAGCCTAGCTCACAGCAACCTCAAACTCCTGGGCTCAAGCAATCCTTCTGCCTCAGCCTCCTCCCTAGCTGGGATTACAGGCATGCACCACCATGCCCGGCTAATTTTTTCTGTATATTTTTAATTGTCCAGCTAATTTCTTTCTATTTTTTTGGTAGAGATGGGGTCTCGCTCTTGCTCAGGCTGATCTCGAACTCCTGAGCTCAAATGATCCTCCCACCTTGGCCTTCCAGAGTGTTAGGATTACAGGCGTGAGCCAGCACATCAGCACATTCTAACTTTAATATACGTTTTGGTATCTGGTAGGGAAAGCTCTGTTCCCATATAGTTCTTCAAAATTTCCTTGTCTGTTCTTACCCCTTCACTTTTTCACATGAATTTTAATATCACTCTTCCATAAGAATTTTAGTTCCAAAACAAAAAGACTGATTTATATTTATTAGACTTGCATTGAATTTATATTTACTTTAGGAACAACGTAAATATAAATCTTGATATCTTTAAACATGTAAGTCATTTTATCCATGAACATGGTATAACTCCACATATTACTACTTTTAATAAAGTTTTCTGTTTCCTTTGTTGGAATAATTCCTAGTATTTTACCAATTTTTGTTGTTAATAATAATTTTAGTAATTATATTTTCTAATTATTTGTCTTTGGTTTATAGGAATATAACTGATTTTGGTCTATTGAGTTTGTTGTCTAGTACTTCTAAATTCTGATAGTTCATGTTTCTGTGAATTCTCTTGGATTTGCTGTGTAGACGGTCTTTTTATTTGCAAATGATACCATTTTGTTTCTCCCTTTCCAATCCTTACACCTTTTATTTATTGTTCTTATATCACTGGGCTGACTAGGACTTGCCTCCAAAACAATGCTGGGTAACAATGGTGATATTGGTCGTCCTTAACTTGTACCTAACTTTAAAATGGAAATTCTTTTAGCTATTTACCATTTGGTGTTTTATTTATTATAAATACTTAATAGAGATAGTTTATCATGTTTAAGATTTTTAATGAATATTGAATTATATAAATGTTTTTTGTATATCTGTCGGGATACTCATGTGTTTTTTGTTTCTTACACTCTTAATGGGATAAGTGCCATTAATATAAGATTTTTGTAATGCTCAACTACCCTTGTATTTATGAGATAGACTTCATTTGATCATGTTGTTCTTGATGTGGTATGGTTTTTAATACTGAATTCTACTTGTAAATACCATAGTTAGTATTTTTGCATCTATGTTCATAAGTGAAAAATGACATAGAATTTTGCTTTCTTAGAGAATCCTTATGTGATTTGAGTACAAGGTTATACCAGTCTCATAAAAGATGTTGAGTATTATTACCTTTTCTGCTTTCTGGAACAGCTTGTTTAAGATGGATATTAACCATTCTTTGTCTTTTTGTGCTTATATCCGAAATGACACTGTGCAAGTGACCACTAACACCAAGGACTGGTGGCACAAGTTTGTAAACTCAACCTGAGAAAGCCTCTAAAATAAAAAAAAAAAGAAAGTTTGTAAACGTAGAACCTTCTATGTTTAAAATAGGCCTTCTCTCTCTGGGAGGCCGAGGTGGGGGGATCATTTGAGCTCAGGAGTTCGAGACCAGCCTGAGCAAGAGCGAGACCCCATCTCTACTATAAAACGGAAAGAAATTAATTGGCCAACTAATATATATAGAAAAAAATTAGCCGGGCATGGTGGCACATGCCTGTAGTCCCAGTTGCTTGGGAGGCTGAGGCAGCAGGATTGCTTGAGCCCAGGAGATTGAGGTTGCTGTGAGCTAGGCTGACGCCATGGCACTCACTCTAGCCTGGGCAATAAAGTGAGACTCTGTCTCAAAAAAAAAAAAAAATTAAAAAAATAGGCCTTCTATTCCTTTCTCTCTCTCACCAGTCCTTGTAGCTTCCTTTTGCTTGCATAGTTTAGTAGCAGGGAGTTCAGAAAAGGCCAAGATAGATCAAGAGAAAGAACTAAAGCTCAGTCCAGGGGCAAAGAAGCTTGTTCATACTTTATCTGAGTGGCAAAAATCCACACCAGCCTCCCGTTGCTCCTCCTTTGTGAGCCAAAATCTATAGAATTCACGTGTACTTTAAAAGTTAATTACAGACCCTTTTGTGTGTGTGTGTTTGCACACTTAGCCCTAGTAAGCCAGGAACCATCTCTGAAAGAAAGAATAATTAGCATCTCTTATTAGCTAAAATGGACATTCTTCATTGTTGAGTTTGGTAGAACCAGTACGCCCAATGCTCTGAATCTTTTAGTCCTTTAATCATAGCAGGAGAGAGCTTTACCTTTCACTTACTTGAAAAAGAGTCCCTAGAGTGTTGTAAATCTCCAAGTAGATTTAACCTAAAGCTGTAATTGGGAAAGTGAACAAAAAATTTATGTACAGGCATTTTAACCGCTACAGTGTTTAGAACAGGGAACTGTTGGAAGCAATTTGAATGTTCATCGGTAGGGGATTTGTTAAATAAATTGATGCACATATAAAGTAGAACACCATGTAGCCATTAAAAAGGACAGGGTAGAACTGTGTGTCTTGATATGCAAAGATTTCTAAGATGTATTAAGTGAAAAAAACCCTGCCCTGTCCGGTCTCATGTTGTGTCTTTTTGTTTGTTGGTTGTTGGAGGGTTTTTATTCTCTCTGCTTGTCACTTAATCCATGCCAGTGTTAGCCTGTTGAGATGTGGCTCTCTCTTAGATATTTTTAAATGATCCTTTCAAAGGATAAAAATAAGTTAACTTATAAAACTAGTATGGTGCCTATAAAAAAGCAATAATTAAACATTAAAACTGAAGCCTTCATTTTTTCTATGAGTAAATTGCTAGGTATCAGGCAGAGGCATTCCAAATGCTATTATTTGCTTTAATGTCTCCAAAAAGCTGGCATGATTCTTTTTATCTAAATATTTTATATCTGTTCAAGGATTTTATGTGTGAATGTCTAGAGATGGAGTCTTTGAATCCACTCCTCATGTTGATTTCATTTTCTTTGCCCCTTCCCACCCTACTCCCGGCAGAATCACGTGTCCCTTGCAGGGAACTGGGGCTCCGTGGACACCCAGAGGATGTGTGCGTGGTAGGAGGGGGTGGTAATCACACCTTCTTGTGTCAGTGACATGGGAGTGATCTTTATGAATCACCTTACAAAGAAAACTTTTTTGGTACTGCCTCAAAGGAGCAGTTACCTCCATCCTCCCAAGCCTCAAGCCACAGCTAGCATCTTGGCCACCAACAGAGACTGTGAATGGGCAGGTAAAGGTGGAGAGATGGGAAGTACAGTTCTCGACAGAGCCAGTGCTGAATCTATCTCACAGGTCAAATGGCAGGATCCCAAACCCCCTTTGACTAGCAAGACTGGATCAGAAATTCAGAAATGCCCTATCCTTATAGATGCTGCCCTTCCCTGAAGCTTTCTGCATGCTTCTATCCAGTCGAATCATGTCACCTGACCCCCTTTTAATGTTTCCCTAAGGACAAACTGTTTCTCACTCACAGCCTCCTGTGATAACATTTTCTGCCACCAGGCTTTCCAACCATTGTCCTGCCGTCTGCTTCTGTCTTGCTTGGCACCTGATATTGAGTAAGGAAGACATGTTCTTGCCACCTTTACGGAGTTTCTACCAATGCCTGAGCCAGAATAGGGACTGTGATTTTTGAGTATTATCTCCACAAGGAGAGGCAGTGTACCGGCTGAGAGCCTGGTCTCTGTAACTGCATCGCCCGTGTTCAGATGCCAGCCCGCCTGGCTGTACACTTTGGGGAAGTTATTTTTGAAATTTCAATGTAATTCTTTTTCAAAGTAATACATACACATAATTTTTTAAAGTTAAATGATACTGTAAGAAAATAGTAGTCCTCTGCACTCTCTCCTTAATTTACACTTTGCCCAAAACAATTTTTAACTTCACTGTTTAATCTGTTATTTAGCTCCATGTTTCTAAATAACATGCTTAGACTGCTTTTTATTGGTCTTTCCAGTTGAGGTGTTATCGACTGACTGCCTGTTACGGAAGATGAAGACTGAGTTCTCTAACCCACTCCTAAACCCATAACCCCATAAGATGTTCCTTTGCCATCTCTCACTCACTCAACCATTCTTCCTTTCTCCCATTCCTCCCAAAGAATTTTCATTCAACTACCTTGTAATAGTTATATAATTATCACCAGTATTGTATGACATTCTTAGCTGAGCCTCATAATGTACTGTGATTATTACATTCCAGCCTGGGTGAAAGAGTGAGACCCTGTCTCTTAAAAAAAAAGAAAAGACTTTATCCTTGTCCTCGGTGGTCTCAGATTTCCTGACAAACATGCTTCTTTCTTATGGGTCTTTTTCTCTTACATTGTCCTCTGAATACCCCTATTTATTTATTGAGACAGTTGACCAGGTTAGAGTGCAGCAGCATCGTCACAGCCTACTGCAACCTCAAACTCCTGGGCTCAAGTGATCCTCCTGCCTCAGCCTCCCGAGTAGCTGCGACTGCAGGTGCATGCCACCATGCCCGGCTAATTTTTTTTTCTTTTGTGGAGGCAGGGTCTTGCTGTGTTGCCCAGGCTGGTCTCAAACTCCTGGCTTCAAACTCAAATGATCCTCCCTCCTTGGCCTCCCAGTGCTAGGATTACAGGCATGAGCCACTGTGCCTAGACCTATTTGCCCTTTTAGTCTAGAGATATTTTTTCCTTTGATAATTTCTTCCCTTCCATTTCCTTTGTTGCTCCTTTGTAGAATTCTTATGGAGAGTTAGTACTTCTAAATTGATCTTCCAATTTTCTTACCTTTTTCCTCTATTTTCTCTGAATCTCTCTGTGCTTTGAAAGATTTCTTCAACTTTTAAACCTTCTTTTGAATTGTTAATTTCTGTTGGCATAGTTATCATTTCTAAGAGTTTGTTCTTATTCTCTGAATATAGATATTGATATATGATATATATTTCTATATGTGATCTTGTTTCATGGATATATATTTTTTAACTGTGAGGACATTAATTATAGATTTTTGGAAATTTTCTTCTGATTTCCACATTGCTTTTGTTTCCTGTGAATTTCTTTTTTGTTTGTTTGTTTGTTCTCTCTTTCTTGTTAGAAGCTTCCTTTAATGTCTGGTGATCCTTGCCTATACATTCATATTTTAGACTAAAGCACTGAAAAACTAATTGGAAAGCTGAGGGTGAGGGAGGGACTACCGAACGTGGGCTTCTCTATAGGCGGATAAGAGGCAAGCCCAGCATTTTCACCTGCAGACTCCCTGGTTCTTAAGTTACATATTTGTAGTTCTTTTCTCTTGGGCCATCTTCCCTAGAGAGAATCCTCCAGCCTCCTGCTGGGGTGGGGGTGGGGGGTAATAAACTTGCACACCAGCGATCTGCGAACTGAGGCATTTAATATACTGACTTGGCCTTAGATTCCTTCAGTCTCCTAACTCACTTAATAATTGTCTATCAGTGTTCAACTGTGTATCAGACAGTTTTCAACTGTCTATCAGTTAACAACACTTCAGCTTCTAAAGTGTTGTTAATTGTTATTGTGTCTCCCTACCCTTTTTGCCCTTATAAATCTATATTTTTTATTCCTTCACTATCAGAAATGTATACATTTAATTTACCATACTTCTGGGCAAGTTATTTAACCTATCTGTGCCTTAGTTTATTAATCCAAGAAATGGAAGGAAATAATAGTCCCCACCTCACAGGATCGGTGTTAAGAAGAAATCCACATATGATTTAGCTCTGCTTGGCATACAGTACACATCGAGAAATGATAGCTCCATTCTTAGTAGCAGTAATAAATTATAAAAATGTTTGATGAAGTGTCTCCAATGGTGAGCATAGCAATCAGTGAAAGCAGTCAAACAACAGCCTTTTTACCCCATTTCTTTGAGGTAAAATGTTAATATCCATTTCAGGGAAATAGGGGGGAAAATATGACCTTAGCTTGATATCAAGATTTATTTTTTTTAAAATGACATTAGTCAAAACTTGTGCTTTTCATGAGATCTGAAATGAGTTCTAGATGACTAAGTCAGTAGAAATCTTGCTGCAAATGAAATTGTTATTCGTTGAATATCTTTAATTTGTAACTGTTTTAATCGATTAAATTATTTTTCTGCTTAGTGTGAATTAAGTAAACCTGAAATGCAATTAACTACAGTAAATAGCCTTGGTAGAGTTGCTTCTTTCATTTTATCAACAGAAATTTATTGAGCACTCGTGGTATCATCTGTGGTCTCTGAGCTTTCTGCCTATGGCAAAACAGATCAAAAGGCAAACAGGCAGTATCAAAGAAGTACAAGAGATCTCACTGGGCCTCATGTGCAACAAGAAAATGATGGAACAGGTGAACTGTCCACTCAGATCTAAAATGTGGTTATATCATTTTTATAAGCACTAGTGTTTGTTAAGCCTTGACTCAAATTTGTAATCCATTTCCAGAAATGCTTGTTTGTGCATATGAGTCAAAGCATATGTATCATACACATGCACAGCTTGCAGGGCCCTGATTAGATAAATTACCCAATGTTAGTCATGTCCAGCCCAATAGAGAGAAATATAACTAAGATATCAAATCTTTAAATCCTTGTCCTGCCCAAGGGTATTTTCCCCTAGTGATGGTCCTTTAGGTGTCCAACTTTGGATAGTTATATTCAGCCTGAATCATTTAATGACCAAAGGCAGACAGGATAGCGATTGAGGATAGAAAGAGCTTAAAACACAATACCAACAAGCCAATAAATGCCAAGGAGGAGTCACAAAAATTCATTTTAGGTTTCTTAGAAAAACCTTAATAATATGAAGATTCAAGTTTAATAGTATAAAGATTCAAGCAGTGACTTCCTAGCTATCTCCAGCTTTTGCTTTGAGGAGTTGAAGTAATTCTCAATTAAGCGGAACTTCATACTTGGTCTCAGATGTCGGTTCCAGATATTTGGTGATCTCAGAATTATGTAAACTTAGATTCAAAAGATAACACAGTTGTAACTCTAGATTCTAACTGATAAACAAAAGATAGACTACTAAATAAAGGAATACCAGGTAGAAAGTTTCTTGAGGGCAAGGAGTCACCCTCTTCTGGCCCAGCTCAACTACCTACCGCCCTTTGTGTGACAGAACAACTCAATAAACGAACTGGAAACTGTGAGCATTGCCCATCCCAGCAAATGTATAAATAAATCATTCTTCAACATGACTGAATCCCTTTCATATAACGCTGTGCCCCTGTACTTATCATCTTCTGTTTAGTTAATATTTGTTTTTTTTGTTTTGTTTTGTTTTTTAATTTTTTTAAAAAGTCCAACGTGGTCACCCACAAGATGGAGCCAGGGCGGGCCTTGGGAGGGCAGGCTATATTTGTTAATGTTCTCTCCCCTTAACTTAGTTTTTGAGGCCAGAGACCAGGTCTCCACTTTCATCCCCATCACAAGGTCTAACACAACCCTGGGCACAGAATGAGTGCTGGATTCATGCAGATCAGTTATGTGATTAACAAACATGGTCACTGCAAACATCCTCTGCTCTCCAGCAGGCCTGGCCGAGTGGGACCCAGCAGATTCTGCTTCCCCCAGCGTGGCAGCAGCTGACTGGAGTGGCCACCCACACGTCAGTGCAGCATGCCACCGTGATTCCCGAGACCATGGCGGGCACCCAGCAGCTGGCTGACTGGAGGTGAGTGGGAAACCCTTTGAGGGTGAGTGGGCACATCTGGGATTGGAGGCATGTCTATCCGCCGATGCAGAGAGCTGCCAGGCTGGCCTGCACCTGAATTCCCTGGTTTGTAGAGAGCCTTTTAAAGCTTTTTAAAATATTACATGGACTTAGCACGGTGGTTCATGCTTTTAATCCCAGCACTTTGGGAAGCCGAGGCAGAAGGATTACTTGAGGCCAGGAGTTTGAGACCAGCTTGGACAACATTACAAGACCCTAACTCTAAAAATAAAATTAAAAAATTAACCAGATGTGGTAATGCTCACCTGTAGTCCCAGCTACTCGGGAGGCTGAGGCAGGAGGATTGCTTGAGCCCAGGAGTTTGAGGTTGCTGTGAGCTATGATCATGCCACTGCAATCTAGCCTGGGTGACAGAGTGAGACCTCAACTCTTAAATAAATACACACACACACACACATATATATAATGTGGCCTATGACTAAAGTATAACAAGAGGTTGTTTTTAAATAGTGTACCAGGTTACAAGAAAGTCAGCTTCATTAATTTACATTCAGTTGTCATTTTTCCACCCCAAATTCAGTAACATCGTTTAATCATCCATGTAATTCACCAGACTTGGTTTTGGATGATTTTTGGTTGTTTCTCAGAATTAAATTCCTCTCTCAGGAAACAAAGTCTTGTCACCAGTAAAAGAATATAGAAGAGAGTCCCTGAAGCCCTAAGCAATTCTAGAGTGTTCTCAAGATGTTTTGAGACATGGGCACAGTGGAGTCTATCTGACCTCCCAGGGGAAGGCTTGACAGAATGGGGTCTGTTTGGAAGGGTGGACTCTGGCATGTTTGTTGAATGTGCGTCCTCAGGTAATAGTCATATCTTCCAGATCAGAGCCCATTTCCCCTGGACCCCAGAGACATCCAGCAGCCCATGGGCCAGCATACTGTAGCCCCTGCACCTGTTTCCAGAACGCCACCCCTCTACCTGACTTCCTCTCAGACACGCTGCCCTGTTCTCCTTATGGCCACTCCCCACTTTTCCTTGTACCTCCCCCCAGTGCCACCACAATCCCCCGCTTCACCAGTGCAGAGCCAGATGGCAACTCTCCACGTTGTCCCCAACTCCCCATGGCCCTTTTGGGCTGTGTCTCACTCAGCACAAACATCAGGGCAGCTCACTCTCCTCCACCCTCCGACAGCCTCTGTACCACCCAGGGAGCCTCCCACGGTTCCTGTTCTGACCCAAGAGGCTGCTGTGAATTAAAAGCTTGGAAAAGGTAGAAAGGCAGAGATAAAAGCCTCTACTGCGGCTCCCTCCACCCCTCCACTTAGTTTTCTGCCTGGAACAAAGAAGACAGCACAGGAGCTCTTCCCCATGGCCCACTGGCAGCAGCCCACCCCCATTCACTAGAGACACTTTCAAACCAGGTGGAAGTGGGTTTGATTCTTTCTCTGTATGACCTGGGGCAAATTAATGTGCCTCAGTTTCTGCTTTAATAAAGCAGGGATCATAATACTTACCTCATGAGATTATTGGGACATTTAAATTAAGGTAAAATACAGTGCACTTGGCCTGGACTTAATGTGCACCATAGCAGCACCTGGTACACGACAGGCAATAAATAAACCTGTCGTCTTCCCTTCCCCTAGTCACCCAGACCCACACTCAGCGGAGTTGCCATCCTCCTCCCACCCATAGGAACACCACCCACGTGGAAAGCCATCTCTGATCGTTGCTTTTTTTCCTCACTCCTTTTTCTCCTAAAAGACCATAATGGATACATACGCCTTTTGTCCTTTGTCTTATAGCTCATATACTTTCAGAAATATTCATGCACTCACACATATTTTCTCATTCCTCCTCCCTCCTTCCTTTCTCTTTTACATCTCTTACCTGGACACCACAGAAAACATCTAAAGCCAACACGCTTTCTTCCCGATCTCTCTCCATTTCATGCGTTGGCCAAAGACTATCCATCATCGTGGCTAATAGACAAAAGAGAAGTGCCAGTGCTGGACCTATATCAAAGGGGAAAGAATGCCACGTGTCTCCAGGAGAAATAGCTACAACAAAATAAAGAAGCCGTAACATCGGTTTCTAAAGTCTATATAAATGACCAAAAGACTCTATCAAAATCTCTACAAAAGTGTTGATCTACTTCTTTTTTTTATTCATCCTTTTCCCCATGTTGCAAAGATAGAATCTTATAATTTTTAAAAATTCAAGTGAATTCTCCTTTAGCTTTTAATTATGTTATGTGTTAAATGGGCCCTTATGGGCAAATCTCTGAATTAATCACCACTTTTAACATTTCTGTGGGAAAACAAGGCTTTGAGCTTCATACAATCCAGATTATAAGAATTTTGAAACATAACCCATTTTCAGGATGAGGGGTGCCAGTATTTCTATGATGACTGTTATTAATTTTGATTTAATACCAAACTCTATACATGTCTAGTCAACCTTCAGTTAATCTAATTGTTCATTCAGGAAGCGTGTAATTAATTGATCAGCTGTTACATGCCTGAGCATTGTTCTAGCCACTGAGGGAATTCAAAAGAACATTAACACTTCCTAACACCAGAAACATATGGCTCCCAGTCTTGAAAGTTTGTTTTTCACATAAAGTACAATTTCCTCATTAATAAAATAATATTACTAACATCCCCTTCCTCCCTCACAGAATAGAATGAACTAACCCATTGGAGGCACTTTATAAACTCTAAGATAAAATACACATATTATTCCTCAAGCTAGTCACCTGCTCAGGGACTTTAAAAGTTAGAGAAAATATTTATGTCCTGGCCGGGCGCGGTGGCTCAAGCCTGTAATCCTAGCTCTCTGGGAGGCCAAGGTGGGTGGATCGTTTGAGCTCAGGAGTTGAGACCAGCCTGAGCAAGAGCAAGACCCCATCTCTACTATAAATAGAAAGAAATTAATTGGCCAACTAATATATATAGAAAAAATTAGCCGGGCATGGTGGCACATGCCTGTAGTCCCAGCTACTTGGGAGGCTGAGGCAGCAGGATTGCTTGAGCCCAGGAGTTTGAGGTTGCTGTGAGCTAGGCTGACGCCACAGCACTCACTCTAGCCTGGGCAACAAAGTGAAACTCTGTCTCAAAAAAAAAAAAAAAAAAAAATATTTATGTCCTATCCCTAGAACTTAAAAACTCTGAGTCTGCACACTCAGCATTTTTCCACTTGAATGTCCTTTTTCTCACCAACTGGTCATGTTCTTCCCACTATGCCAGAACAGTGCCTCGACTTTCCCACACCCAGAAACCCGCTCACCTGGCTGAGGTGAGCTGAGCTCACCGGACCAGGCTCACCTCTTTGGCAACCTCACAGAGCAGTGAGATAATCAACTGCGGCCAGCTTTTAATTGGGGAGAAAACTTGATCTTACAGAGATCTCTTCTCTCATAAAATCACTAAGGTGCCTTGTCTTCCTGGCTCCTTTTCAGGAACACGCATGCTCACGGCAGCCATTACAATCCCATCATGCAGCAGCCTGCGCTATTGACCGGTCATGTGACCCTTCCTGCAGCCCAGCCCTTAAATGTGGGTGTGGCCCATGTGATGCGGCAGCAGCCAACCAGCACCACCTCCTCCCGGAAGAGTAAGCAGCATCAGTCATCTGTGAGGTAGGTGGTGAGAGCCAACCTGGAGGAGGGAAACCCCAGCAGGTCTGAATGCTACAGGAATACCGTTTAGATTTAAAGAGTACCGCCAGATGTTCTGGATCACTGGCATGAGCCAGGGAGCAATTCCTCTTCCTGCAGTAGCTAGCAGAACATCCTGGATGGCCCCAGGGTTTGCAGAAAGCACTCACTCTGGGCCCTGTAAGAATGGAGACCCTGCCTCTTGCCTCACCCTACCAGGCGTCCTCAAACTACAGACCACAGGCCATACGCGACCTGCCGAGGACATTTATCTGGCCCGCCGGGTGTTTTTGCCACTGCTGCCTGTCCTGCTTAGCAGCCGACTCCTCCCGGGCCCACAATGCGCATGTGTGGAATGTGCGCTGCACTCTCCAACAGTCTGAGGGACAGTGAACTGGCCCCCTGTTTAAAAAGTTTGAGGACCCCTGCTAGACCTGACTCCCTAAGGGTGGGGGCCTGGAATCACTGTGTTTGATGCCTCGAGAGGTTCAGTCCTTTTTGTTAAAGAAAAAATTTAAAAATTACTCCATGATGCTTGTTAAACCATGATAAGGAAGGCTTGAATCGGCATCATCACATTAGGTACAGGGACAGGTGCGGAGGGTCTTGCAGTGGGTGAGAGGGATGGGGCTGAATTCCACAGGGCATAGGCAAGTGGGAATGGACAGCCAAGGAGCAGTGTGAGGTCAGTGGATGGAAAATTACTCAGAGGAAACATCAGGGTGAGGGGGATTCTGGCTAAACCAACGTAACAGGATTCTTGCTGAAGACAGCAGGGGTGGCAAGGCATCAGCTGGAGGAGGGTGGAGGGTGAGGGATATGATCAGACAGATATTGAGGGTGATCAGATATCAAGGGTGGGGAGTTCATGCTAAACCGACTTAGCAGGGTTCTTTGCCAAAACTGGATTTTTACAACAGAGTAAACACATGGGCCTAGGAGAAGGTTCAGAAGCCTGACTATAGTTTGGCAAAGCAAAGAATCTTTGTCATTTTCTCCTTGTTTAGCGAACACTCAACCTCACTTCTGAAGTTTCATTTTGGAAACCATTTGCCATAATTAAAAAAAAAAAACTAAAGAAATGTGCTTTCTTTGAAATCTAAGACCGGACATTTAACTCATTTAGTTCCTTGTTTAAATGTAAGCAATCACTTTGGTTATTCCCAGACACTGACCAGTAGAATACCCATATTCCCACTCCCTTTCAATCCAATCTCACCTCAATGAACTCTTAAAAAATCGAGATGGACAAAAGGCTACATGCCGTATAATTCCATTTATATGGCATTTTGGAAAAGGCAAAACATAAAGACAGAGATCAGATCACGGTTGCCAGAGATCAGTAGAAGAGGATTGACTGGAAGCAGCTGGTTCGAAGTCTGGGTTGTGGTGGGGGTTTATGACTGCTCATTTGCCAAAACTCACCAAATACTTAAAAGGGGGAATTTTACTGTATGTCAATTATACCTCAATGAACCTAACTCTTTAAAAAATATATATGTTTCTAAGCAAAAAAAAAAAAAAAAATAGAGATTGTGCGACTATAGCATTGCTCCTTCATTTCTTCCTAATGGTACTGATTTGGAGGTATAATACTTAACTGCTTATTTGGGGGTAAGTTAATCAAGAGAAGTCCAGTGTATGTAATGTCTGGTGAATTTTGCTTTTCTACTTCCTCACATGACCAGATGCCAGAAGTTAGGCCTGCTTTTCTTCATTCTGATTTAAAAATTAGTTCAAGAGCTGACTTTCCTCAAGTTGTCATCCTTCTTTAAGATTCCTTATTTGGATATTTCTGACAACTCAGGGGAATTCGTATTAGATCATTGGCAGCCCTCCAGAATGCTCTTGTTTGGCAGCCTTGTGACAACACGCCCATGTCATTGTTAAATTTGCAGCAACAAAGTCCACTGTCTCGATCCTCATGGGCCGTCATGCCTAGCCAGGCAGGCGATCACACAGAACACTGGCCTGACCCACAACTTCATCCTCATGGTTCACCTTGGCTGAGTAGGAGTGATAAGAACCCTGAGGCTCCCAACCTGTTTGCAAGTGCCTCTTTTTTGTCTACTCACCACCCAGCTGGCCTCGTGAAGGCTTATTGCCAGTGCATTTTAAGAGCGATATAATTGTAGTGAGAGTTATGTATTTGCCTATTTTTAAGACCAACGCCTTAAGCAAAACAGTCTGAAAGACCAGAAGTGTCTCCCTTGTCACTGATATGGCCAGGCATACTTTTCTTTAACAATGCCAAGTGGAGATATTATAACTGCTGGTAGTGAAATCATACTCTCAAAATTGTAACATAATAGCAATAACAAATATATAGGTTTATGGTAAGTACAAACAATGGAACAATCTTGCCAGTAAAACGTATTACCAGCCCCCGAAAAGGAGCAAGCATTGACACCAGCTAGATAAGAAAAATAAATCCACCTTTATTGAATTATTTTTGTTTTACTGCCATCCCTTTAGCTAGAAGGTCCTAAAATCTCTAAAGATACATAAAAGTCTAAGTTCCATTTTTGCATTGGCTTTAGTCTCTCACTATATGGATACTATAGGTTGAGCACCCCTCATGCAAATATCTGAAATCTCAAATATTCCAAAATTCAAAACTTTTTGAATACCTACATGATGCCTGTAAGTAGAAAATTCCACACCTGATCTCATGTGACAGGTCACAGTCAAAATTTTTTCATTCAGTGATTCACTAGAAGAGAAAGAAAATCCACTTTGTTTCATTTATAAAATTATTTAAAATATTATATAAAATTATCTTCAGGCTACGTATGTAAGGTGTATATGAAACAAATGAATTGAGTGTTGAGAGTGGAGTCTAATCCCAACTCATGTATATGCAAATATTCCAAAATTTGAAAAAATCCAAAATCTAAAATACTTCTGTTCCCAAGCATTTTGGATAAGGGATTCTCAACCTCTACCTGGGTCAGTGAGGGTTTGATGGGGAGGGAAGAAGGTATATTTTTCCCTAAAGTTACCAGAAATCACATTGGCTAATTTAACAAGGAACTTCAAGTTGATCAAAATCAAGATTAAAAGATCTCTCTTTAAGCATGCTTTTTCTTCTTGTACTTTTCCCAGTTTTTATTACAATTCAAACAGGCTAGTGAGCCTCCCATGAGAGGCTCAGGGGTCAAAATCCAGGAAAATCATTCTTGGGTGGGTTTTTTTTTAATTATGCACACACAAATACTTGAATGGTTATGTCCTTTTTCCAGAGGAGGACGGAAGGCAAGCTGAACCATTGTTCACCAAAGTTATATGCTTTACACCCTGAAACTCTTCAGAAACGAATGTTTTAGTTTAATAAACAGTAGAACAGCCATCAGCAAGGAAACCCAAGCTTCATTTGGTAAACACCACTTCTTTCACTGTCCCCCAAAACAAGACTTAAGTACATTTAAGGGGACAACAAGGCAGAGCTCAAAGTAGGGTCTTGACCCTGACGACACAGGACAGCATGGGGCAGACACAGCTGGGTCCTGGCCGTTGCACCTGGCCCTGCAAGACCCGTGCGCCCCTTGGGCACAGCCCATTCCCTGCAGCCCTGGCTGCACCCTCTGCCCCTCAGGAGCTGGCACACAGCCAAACCAGAGCCCAGAGGAGGCCGAGCTGCCCTCCCTAGCTGTGTAGCAACTAACTGAAAGATCCCTAGAGGCAGCCACTCTCCCAGTTACAGATAGAGAGGGACTGGCCTTGCCCTCAAACTATTTTTCATGGAGATTTGGCAAAGCTGGTGTTTTAGGCAGTTGGGCTCCTTGGAAGGCGTCCCTGGGCCCCACTGTCCTCTGTAAGCCTGTGTGGTCGTGTTGTTACAGAAACGTCTCCACCTGCGAGGTGTCCTCCTCCCAGGCCATCAGCTCCCCACAGCGATCCAAGCGCGTCAAGGAGAACACACCTCCCCGCTGCGCCATGGTGCACAGCAGCCCGGCCAGCGGCACCGCCGGCACGTGTGGGTGGGGCGACGTGGCCTCCAGCACCACCCGGGAGCGGCAGCGGCAGACAATTGTCATTCCCGACACCCCCAGCCCCACGGTCAGCGTCATCACCATCAGCAGTGACACGGACGAGGAGGAGGAGCAGAAACACGCCCCCACCAGGTGAGGCGATGCCTCAGGCTGCCAGGACGGAGCTGAAAGGGCTTGTGTTGTGTGTGGATCTGGCCATTTTCCATCGTCAAACATCATGACCCCCCCTCTTCTGACCCCTACATATTGGTTTTGCCATGTCCTGGAGCCCTAAAGTTATTTCAAGAGCTGTCAAACAGATTTTTCGTAATTGTTCGAAACCAAAGTGATTTTGAATCACTTTGGTCTTAAAAAATAGTTATAGGCCCTATATATTTGGGGAACTTGAGCCCATAAAAATCAGGCATGCAATGCCAGTGTATTTTTACTCCTATAAGCTTAAAAATCTCTGCCTCAGGCCATTGAATTTATTCCCAGTCAGTCAAGATATTTCTCTAACATCGCCTTGGCTCACTCAGAATTCGAAGTAATTGTCCAATTAATCAGAAATTTCCCTGTGTCTGATTAACCCAATCTTTCAAAACTGCCAGTTGGCTCTTCACCCAGAGAGCATTACTGTTTATTCCAAAGTAGTAATAATTCATTTTACTCTTTGTGTGCTTCCTGGGGAGAAGAAAAAATATTTATTATATTTGCAAGACTATTAACCCTGGCGCCAGAGCCTTTTTCTACACTTCCCAGCCAGATTTCAACAAAATGCGGTTTTCACTTGAGCTGCTTGGCTCAGGTGGCCCAGCCTGATGAACCCCTCCAGAACAGTCAGTCCCCTGGCCAGCTGTACCTCTAGGGACCTTGGGACCTCGTAGAGCCTGAAGTCTCACCACCCCACCCTGCTGGCTCCTCTGTGTTGGGACCAAGAGCCAGGGAAGGGGGGCCTGGCGTTCCCAAGCCCAACGCTGCCAGTCAGCCCACAGCCTGCCCCTGGGGTGAAGGTTAGCATTCACAGTGAGGCGTGCATTACTAAGTCCTGATTGGATACAGTGTTACTAATTAGTAATCACAAATCCTTTTGATTAGATAATAAATTCTCACACTTGAAATCATTACAAAATATACAGGTAGCTTGATTAAAACATGCTCACTCTAGCTCTTCCTGCATGGGGCATCCCCTTCCCAACTTTACAAGTGCAGTGGTTTGGGTTTTCCCAGGATGGGGCCAGTGTATGTCTTATTCAAGTGTCCTCTCTTCCCATTGGATGGCTCAGCCTGGTCTTCAGTGGATTTCGTAGAATGTCATAGTGAAGCACTTCTGGTTATAGCAGGTGGCAGGTACCAGGGGATATGGGGTCACAGAGTCCACATGCAGCACTTCACACGTTTGCAGGCTAGCATTGTTTTACTCCCCATCTGCCCATTCAAGGACTGGCCTTAGTTTCCTCTTTGATGACAGCCCAAGTTGAGTCAATGGTCTGTCCTCCCCAGTGCCTCATCCCTCCCCCCCCACCTCCAGGAATACTGTGGGCTCGGTGGTCCCTTCACAAAGAGAAAGGTTCTTCCCAGCCCCAACATGGAGCCTGGCCTGGAGCAGCCTGTCCACGCGTTTGTCGCTGAACAACCCTGCACAGCTCTTGGCCACAACTGGAAAAGAGCAAAAACCATTGAAAATCAACTAGGTTGGGACATCATGTTTGAAGTCTGAGACTTGAGTTGACACAGACTCTCAACCTGTAGCTTAGGAGAGAACTGAGTGGTGTGTCTGAGGACGGGGACATGCGAGAACCATGTCCACCGGTCAGACAGCTGGCAGGGCCCAGAGCCAAAGCTCACAGCTGCTCCACACAGTCCCAAAGGGCCCCAGGAAGAAAAGGGAGAACTGAGATGCTGGGCAGCCAGTGAGGACTTTGATGGAAACAACTCAAAGAGACCCAGAAGAGGGCAGGCGTGCTGGTGAGGGGCAGCCTCAGACGGGCAGTGGGCCACTGGGTACCACAGCTCCATGCAAGGAAGAGTGACAGGGCCTGCCTGCCTGCCAGGGCCATGAAAATGTGGCAGAGACTGTAGGCCAAATGGGGGAAGAAGCTGTGGACTGAGACCAGGGAGTAATCTGAATGGTTTCAGCTGCCCACATTGGTGACAGGGAGCTCACAGAATAAGATACGATAATAATATTTTCTGGAGAAATCAAATGACTCTTGCCTTAGAAAATGTTTCAGGACCCAAGCAGATAAAGAAAGCATATTCTAGTCTGAGTAGGGTAAAACAGAAACCAGTAGCTGCTTTATTTATAGAAAAACCACTGTGTAATTGTGATGACATTATTGTGACTGCATTTTAGAATGAGGAAAAAAATGGGAGGAAATATTACTCGTTTTTGGAAATCAGAATTATCATAAAATTTAACACAGTAAATATTTATTGGCCCCACTAGCGTAGGGTCTTATGTTAGGAATTGCAGGTGTTACATAAATAAGGCAGACAGTCTCTGTCCTCATGAGGTTCGCAGGGTAATAAGATGAAACACACACAAATCATTATAACGCAAACAGGTATCAGTTCCATACAAACTAGCAAAGTGCTGTGGGGATTCCAAGGAAGAATAGCTTGAGGAAATAGCAGGGGTAAGGGGATTTTTTTTTAAGGTCAAAGGTCTGCTGGGCAGCTGTGGACAAACCACAGAGCAGGCGAGATTGCAGATTCCAGCGAGGCGATTAATCAGGCAAAGAGGAGCAAGAGCTCAGTGGGGAAGCTTTTCCAGGAGGCAAGCAGGAAAGGGATTTCAAGAAGGAGAGGGGGTTATTGAGGGGTCTCCCCTTAGATGGGGGTGGTCATTTTGTCGAGAGAGAGAGGGGCTCAAAGGAAAGCATCAGTCCTAGAAAACAAGGATGTACCCCCAAGTACAGCCAAATAGACGGGCCCCATCGCCCTTCTCCAGGTGGAGAGCTTCCTAGCCTGAACAGTGGAGGCCTTCCTCCTTCACCCTGATCACCCTGTTCCCAAACCTGATTTCTCCCAGCACCTTGATTCTGGTCTTCTGTGTTCCCGGCCTCATTTTCTATTTGCTATTCACCCCCACTCTAGCATTTCTGATTCCCAGACCTATAGCTTTGACTGAAATGCTGGTTCATTCCCCTAACATGGCTCAACCTCAGCTGGCCAGAGTCAGGGGCTGGGCGATGCTCACAGCAGTGGCAGCGCTTCTCCCCCCAAAGTGTCTTTTACAGCCAGTGTGAGACACACAGCGGTAAACCCACCTTGTTAGATATAATTGATGGTGTCACCAAATCTCCCAGATCAGATGATATTGTCTAGAATTTTTAAGAGAATGCCTAGGCAAAAAAATCATTATTTCTGACCCCAAATCGGTAGCACTGTTGTTGCCAGAGCAGGTGGCTAGCCAGCGGCTGGCAGAGGCAGACTGAGAGCCTGAGTTGCAGGGGAGGGTCGTGTAGCAAACACTCACCAGGTGTCTTCACCTGCAGTGTCTCCTTCATCGTTGGATGGGGTATACAGGGCCGGTGTCTCTATTCCCATTGAATAAGTAAAGGTAAGTAACTCACCAAATTGATGAAGGTTCTGAGCAGCGGCATAGGGATTCAGCGGCTGTGCCACTGAAGAAGTGGCAAACTTAGTGACTACCCAGAGCAACTTATTTCAGTCATTAATTCAACAGATATAAACTCTGTCCTGCCACCTCTTGCGAGGACCACTATGCCGTGTGGCACCTACTGTGTATGGGGCACCATGCCAGGGCCGTAGGGAGCCCCCACTGGGAACCAGGCGTGCGTCGGGGTACTGGAACGGTGGCAGCGAGAAGGACACAGTCAGCTCTTTTCATTCTCTGAGATTTTTACACGTGGGGAGGCCAAGGAAGAGCCCATGGACTCCTTCCTCTTTTTCCACTGCTGGACTAGGGGACTCTTTCCTCATGGCTAAAGACAGAAAAGAAACTACACAGCAAACATTTTTTGGGGTACCCCAGGATTAAGTAGTAGAACTGGTCTCATTTTAAATATTTATAGATGATTTTGATTAGAAAAGCATGTAACCATCTATACGTGCTGAACAAGCCATCTTTTCTCCCCTGGAATCTCCTCAGACAAAGCTTACAGGTGCATGTCTCCGTTTGCAGACCCCCTGTTAACCTTGCCTTGTCCCAGAATGATCTCATAGAGGAAAGAACATAGAACCTTCTATCAGGAGAGTGATTTTTAAAGTGTGTAACCAAAGTGGCTCATTGCAGTTGATCAGCTAGAAATTACTTTGTGCAGTCTCCATTATTCATTCGTATGTTCATGCACTCCGTTGTCTAGATATTTCTGGTAGGTGGGTTGTTTGACTTAGGTCACCAAGCACTGTTACGTTCTGCATTTCCCTTTGTGTGTTCCCTTACGTTCTGCATTTCCCTTTAGCAGCTGCTCAAAAACTATTTCAGCCAATGTTACCAAAAAATGTAAACTTTAAGAAAACTGGGCTGGGTGCGGTGGCTCACGCCTGTAATCCTAGCACTCTGGGAGGCCAAGGTGGGCGGATCGCTCAAGGTCAGGAGTTTGAAACCAGCCTGAGCAAGAGTGAGACCCTGTCTCTACCAAAAAAATAGAAAGAAATTAATTGGCCAACTAAAAATACATAGAAAAAATTAGCCAGGCATGGGGGCGCATGCCTGTAGTCCCAGCTACTCAGGAGGCTGAGGCAGGAGGATCACTTGAGCCCAGGAGTTTGAGGTTGCTGTGAGCTAGGCTGACGCCACGGCACTCACTCTAGCCTG